>JAMAFX010000056.1:0-125502 GCA_023625875.1 Trichocomaceae sp. PYS4502
TTTTAATTACAACGGCCGTATCGTTTGCGGCAGAAAAATGACGCTAAACAGACAAGCGAGTGCCAGCCAAGGGGATAGAGAAAGAATGCATAATTCCGCTGGCAGTCTAAAACCTTCTATGTACCTACTGCCTACTGCGTACACGTATTCTCCGGTTAGCTAGGCTTGGTATCCTATTTGTCTATAGGAGCATAGACGAAGCGATCGGACTAATTCGACTTGCGTACTTCTTACTCTTTCTATCTCTTTGTTCGAGCCGCCTCTTACATTGATACACGCGCCAAAAGTTGCGTGGGATGTCTAAGATGCAGGCAGAATACGGGAGTTCAGGTGGTTGGATGATGTTTGTGGAAATCTAAACGAAGACTGCTTGTTTACATAAAGATTCACCCAGATTTGCATGACATATTAACAATTCAAACCGGGATTACTAGGTTCCTTGACCCACAACGTGAACAGAAGAACCTCCTTCGAATAGACGTTCACTGAAATGTATTTATCTCCAACGTCGAGGAATGGTTCGGTAGTTGCCTTAGGGCCTAGGCAGCAACTGCCAACGTGCACGGGTCGTAGCACTATTGCTTGATTGAGCAGACCAACGCAACGGGACAACAAATCAAGCAAAGACGAGTAAGGTCAGAAAGTCAAATAAAAAGGCAAGCGAGAATCTGGAACGTGTGAAAATGGGGACTGACATGTGTGCAAAGTCGCCCCCGCCACATATGTACCTACCTAGGTAGGTGGTAAAGTGTATTGATAGTCAGACAGCAAACCATCGCATTGACAACTCATCATTGCATTTGAGGATGGGACTAGCCCCGAATCATAATATTAATTACTGCTCTAATGTATGTATGACATGCAGATAAAATAATGTTTTTTTCTGTTGTGCGTATTTGCCCCTCCCTCTCCTTCGTATCTCCTTCTTTTCGTTATCATCAATTCCCTAGGTAGAAATTCTTTAATTTACACTCTCATATCGTAATCTATGTGTGTATGCAATTTACCGCGACGTATCTGAGTTTATTACTGCTCCAGAAATTTCCAACTGGAACCAATAAAGCGGCGACTATTTCCGATGGAGGCTCCGATCTAGACGCGAAGAACCAATCACCGTACCCGATTGTTAGTACATGTATTTTTGTCTGTAATACAATACACGACTTGTATTACACACAGTGCTGCATCTACTCAAGTTTCTTTAACGAGCAAATTGATGAAATATTTGCTCACTGTCAGGCTACAAATTTATGTAGCTCAATGCAACGAAATACTAATGCGGCAGTTGTGGCAGGACCACTCAGTATATGTACCTCGGAGGCGCTGCGGGGATAGTAACGCCAGCATGGTTTCGTGTTATAAGCTTGGCAATAAGTATTAAGTAGCATGTTAATTCTACCTACTAACTCCAGCTACGCATGTATATATATATGCAATGATCATTAGACGGTGGGCTGTGGCCAATTGTCAATGCTAGAAGTTGCAACAGTTCAACACGGCTAGCCCTAACTCTAACCGGACTTTGCAACGAAAAGTCAACCTGGTCGAGAAGGATCTCGGTGTGTTTCGTGCTGCTTATACTTTTGATCTCCAGCATATACCGTATGGGAAGAAGTCTCTTTGACGCCTGGATCGGCAGCCAGCCTCCCTCGTCATAGGTTCGTGCGAAATAATGACTGGACCCTAGGGTTCCATCAACTGGCAAAAAGCCATGCCAGCACATCAACCCGTAAGATACAGGCAGAGACAGACTGTAAACATGCATAAAAACCCGTACGACGAATTTACACAGTTACATGCGTACCTAGTACCTACGTACGTAGGAACAGAGCGCGCTTGTACGCAACCTATGTTCCGTGCTTTTCGTTTGTCTTCGCCCTCTCATTGGGATGTGCTTGATGAAGCGTATACTGTATCGGTTAGCTCGATGGATAACCACCAGATAATAAGGGTAAGGTAATATAGACCGGGCTCACGTCGACTTGTTCTATATTTTGTAATCTTTCTTTCCCCTGGTTTAATAATATCGGTTCTTTCTTTTCTGGTGGTTGAGGTTCCCCCAGGCTTCAACAGTCCGCTGCGTTCAAAACCTTGTCTTCGGAGTTATCTATCAGCCTCCTGCTTTTTTTTTTCTTTCCCGGTTTTGCCCCTCCGTAAAAAAATTGGATTTTGCAAAAGTAAAGAGAGAAAAAAGAAGAAAAGTTCTCGCCGGACTCTGCTCTCTACTTATACCCTCTCAATCGAATATCCCGAAGCCAAAGCAATCCCGCACTAAGAGGACAACACCACACTGCACGACCACCCCATCTGGACCTGTTCACAACGCCTCACGAAGCAATTGTATTGGGCACCAACTGAGATTCCCACCAGCATATGCCTCACTTAATCAATTCGTGAGGGAGGCATTTCTTTCTGTTTTTTTGCGCCTTACCTATCTCCGCCTCGTGTTGATCTGGGAATCGACCCTATTGGATAAAAACTCAAATATTATTTCATTATGTATTACATTCTCTACCTTGCAAGTACGTCAGTGTCTTCTCTGCTTTTCCAATATATCTGCTTCATTACAAGGATTAACCCTCCCTTACCCTGCTTCCATGCGTTGCACGCGAACAAATCACCCGAAGCATTAGACAGCAAAACAATATGGACTTCTGCTAACAGGGGACTACTTCAAATCTTACAGGTCTCTGCAAGCGCAGACACTGGTCAGAACCAAACTATGACTCCTTCCGCAGCTCCAAGGGGTACACTTGTGTGGTTCGCGTGAACAATCGTGAATACAAGACAGATTCGATCTGCGAATCTGAGATCATGGCTCGTGAAAATGCCGCAATGCGAGCCTATTTGATCTGTCGGAATTTTTCCGTCAATGATGGCATGTATCCGGTTGGCCATGATCATGGCGGAGTTCTGCAGGGGATCCCCGTTGCCATTGGCACTGGGCGTGGTGATAGGGCGTCTCGTTATAGTATTAATAACGGTAGTTCCACGGATGAGAGTGATTCGACGTCGATGAGTGGTGGCAGTCGCAGTGGTGGCAGCAGCCCTGAAAGTCATGAGGGCGCGAGATTGATGAGTCATGATCATGCTCGTCGCCAAGACGTCCCTGCGCGAGCTTTGGTCTATCGATACTAATCTCTCTCCCCATATCTCTTACCTACTAGCAGCCCTTCTCGAATCTGGAGACATCTGTTCGACAACATATGATATTGACTGTGATACTTTAAGATCATTTGTTCCGCTGAAGAGGACATATGAAACTGAAAAGATGAGTGCGTAACAAGGAATACGGACTGAAGCCTCACTGGCATGATATGACGATATAATGACCTTGATGACTGTTGATGACACGAGCCTTCTTGTTTTCTCTTTTTCGTTTACTTCCATTTCCTAGACTTTATTGTTTACGATATGTGACGATCATGATGATCTGAGAAGTTGATAGCGTTCCACTTGCATTGGCCCTTATGCCATGTTCTATTGCAATTCATGATGCGACGAGGCATGGCATGGCAGCGAATGATACGACAGCGATTATGATGATGATGATGATGATGATGATGATGATGATGATGATGACGACGATAATGACTTGATGACAACAAAACCACTTCGATAGAAATACCTATGCTCGGGGTTCATTATATTATCAATGACAAACATAACTCTACACTCCTAATAAATACTCGATAAACCAAAAACAATGACTGTCAGTCAAAGTTGAAGCTATATTCGAAATTGTTTACATAGTAGAATGTACAGTGCCCAGGACCAATCATATCGCTCGAACTATATACATAATGCAATTAATTTGTTTGCACTGTTTGTCTGGACCCTTCGCTACCTATGCGACGATGACGTAGTTGCACGTGCTACGCCGTCAGCTTCATTAGGCGGTTTCTCCTTTTCTTGTTTTGTTTGGCAATTCTTAACTATGTATCCTGGATAGCATGGGGCTGGTACCTCTGCTTGAACAGAACTGCTATGCTGCGATCATTGCGCTCTTTTCGCCGTCAGTCTCCATACTTCAAAGCTCGCAATGACGTCTCTCGGTGTCGGTGCATCAACGGCTTGTAACATGCAGATTCGTCAAGTGCGTTTGAACAATAGTTCTGGGAGGTATACTGCCATTGGAAAGATTGCAATTAGTCGAAGGACCTGCACTGGAAGCAGTCAATCTTTACTCAATGCCCATGTTCGTGCCCAATGCCGCCGTTATTCAACGCCCTTATCGTCAAGCCGTACGAAGCACGTCCGGTGTTTCAAAGCACCCTTACAAGCTCGATTTCTCGATAAGGAAAACATTGGTCTCCGTCAACATGCCGCGGCAATGACCAGCACATCGTCGCTGAATTTGGAGTCCCAAAAGAAGCCCGACGATAGGCCCGCGCTCGATGCCGCAGTATCGTATGTCAAGGAGAGGCAGGTACAAACTCCGTGGGAAAGAGAAGGCTCTCAAACGCCACCTGTGAGGCGTGCGCGGTCTGCATCAGCAATGACCAAAGGTAGATTCTATTTTCCATGTCAGATATTGAAGAGATTTGGAAGTGATCTTACTGAAGGCCGTGACTGTAGGAAAGTTGTTAACCACGCCGTCACGACTTCTAAAATTAGTTGTTCCACTGACTACAGATGACTATAATGGTGATAGAAAAGGTACATACTTGTTCTCACCTCGCTGTAAGCGCTTGGGTTAACTGAGTCTCCATATAGACGTTGAGCCTTTGGCACTTCTCTTGCATCCACAGCAACCACTGTCATATTTAGAACGCTTGATACAGGCAGAAGTGGCCCCTATTAAAGACGAGGCGGGGAGACTGCACCCGCCGCAAGTTTCATTTCTCGCTGTAGAGGCCGAAGATGAGACAATTCAGCCGAAAAGGCTCAAGACCAGAGATCTGGAAGATGACGAAACAAAAGACGAACAAAGTGCCCAAAAAAAGGAAGAGGAAGAAGAAGCTGCCGAACCGTTGGTTGTGGCTAAGGATTCTCGATCTCCCCGACTAGGGAATTTCCCCGACGAACGTAACAAGGAAAGTTCAAAAAATGAGTCGGGTGATGAAACGGCCTCAGAAACAAAACGTAGAGGATCTTTCGTTCGGTGGTCATCATCCACAGAAATCGGCGATTTCATTCGAGACGCTTCGCGCGTGAAAGAGTTTCTCATCGAAATCGAAGGCTCTCCCTTGGGGAAGATCCCCGTGGCGGTTCCCTCATTCAACGACCGCACATATTACCTCCGAATGCGACTACGCAAGCTCTCGAGAAACCTCAAACACCTAGCAATCATAAAACAGGAATGTGACGTCCTAGCACAGCGCGGAGCCCAACGCGTGGCCCTTGGCGGACTCGGCGTGATGGTGTCATGGTGGTATATCGTGTACAAACTAACATTCGAAACCGACTATGGCTGGGACACCATGGAACCAATTACATATCTAGTCAGTTTATCCACACTTATGGGTGGCTATACGTGGTTTCTGTACCATAATCGCGAAATCTCGTATCGGTCCGCGCTCGATTTCACAGTCAGCCGTCGCCAGCAGAAACTGTATCAGACACGAGGGATCGATTTGCATAAATGGGAATCACTCGTTGAGGAAGCAAACGCGCTGCGCAAGGAGATCAAGACTGTAGCGGAGGAGTACGACGTGGATTGGGATGAGAGGGCGGATGAGGAGGATCAGCGTGTCACGGAGGCGTTGAAGCATGAGCGGAGGCAGAAGGAGCGGGTTCAGAAAAAGGAGAGAGAGAAGGAGGAAGACAAAGATGACGGTGCTGAGGGTAATGTTTGAGTGTTGATTTCTTGCTAGTATTCTTTTTCCGTTGGAAAATAACTATATTTTGACTTGAGTAGTAGATATCATAAATGCATTGCATAGCCGTCGTGGGTTGATTCTGGATGGATGGGAGTAGAAATCGAGAATACACCTGGCCTGAATAGTTAGCTGTTTTCATTATAAACTTACTGTGCTTATGAAGTATTTGAGCATGGAAATAAATGGAAATGTATTTTCATTCCTCTTTATTTGCATCTGTACAGCCTCATCTGATAACCATAGGCCGCAGCCTTCGAAATAGTAAAAAACACCGGGGTAGATAAAAGAAAATTAAAAGGGGGAAGAAAGAACAAGATATGATTGGGATCGGAGAGATGCATGCAAAGTCTATTCAAAATATGATTTTGAAAAATCAAGAGGGGGAAAGCAGGAATATTGTCAATATCCACCGAGCCCCGGCGCCCTAAGTGGTAGTTTTCGTGTGATTGGATTTTTTTTGGATTTGGTTCTTCACTTCTTCTCCGCCTTGGGACTGTCGGCTTTCTTGCTCTCGGTTGTAGTTGTTTCAGTTTTCTCGGTCTCGGTAGGATCAGGAAGTTCCTCGCCAAAGAATCGTCGCAATAGATCAGCGACCTCCTTGTAATCAACTTGTACCTCTTTTAGGGTTTTCTTGAGTCTCTCAATGGCCTTTTCTCTTTCGGCCTCGTTGTCCTTGGGTATATCTTCTCTGCAGTGTTGGATCCTTTCGCATGCGTCCTTCACTTTTATCAGACCCAGGGTTGCGGACGAGCCCTTCAGAAAATGACCGAGCTGAGACAGATCATTAAAGTCTTCTTTGGACCTAAATAGATGACAGAATGTAAAAATTAATTCGACCAGTCTTATTGCAGGAGTATAAAACAACTATATATGAGCACGTGCCATGGGCCCATGTGACCTTGCTCACGTGTTCACCATATCCCTCAGTGTAGGAAAGAAAGACGTAGCCTGAAAAGAAGCTCATTGGGTCACTTACAATGCGCTCTCCATCTTTTCGAATGTTCCCTCTGCCTGCTCAAAAAATCCATAGACAATCCCATGACTGAAATCTCGTTCATCTTCGTCGTCATCCATCTCCAGGATTTGCTCAAATGTCGCCGGATCAATGATGTTTGGGTAATTGCTGAGATCCGGAGGACCCTCCTCCTTTTTCTTCTACGAGGTATGTCAGCATGTCATTTCTTAAAAGGGAGTGTCGAATCATGCGTACTAGATCCTCCTTTTTCGTAGTTTGACTGGGCGCCATTCTGGACTATGAAACACCGTCCCTTTGTAGACAGTAGATCGACCGAGAAGATTATCGTTATTGAAAGAGATCGAACTTGATGTCGAAATCGCTGGATAAAGAAGTCCGGTGCTGTATACCCAAGCTCAAATGCACACAGCCACTAAGTAATTGGATATCTGGCTTGCGATGTGGTGATCGATGATAGATTCAAGGTTGCGATAATAAGCAGAAAACAAACTTTTTATGGACGCTGTCCTGTTATCATTGCAATGCTCATTAGTATCTTTCACGACCTATAACGAAAAATTGCAGGAAGCACAAGTTGAGGGAAAATCAATAGAAAGATAGTATATAATTATAAATTCACAGCTCATGAGAATGTACATATTCTAATAGCGCAATGAATTTATTGTGTAGTGAGAGAAAAGGGTGCTCAAAAGCAGTTCTGTCACTAAGGATCTTGGATGTATATGATCTTCCGGAGATCTGTACCCGTTTGCCGAGTTCGAAAAGGCCAAAACAGCAATATACAGGCAATGGGTAATAATGACACTCTTCTATGGAGGGAAAACCTCCAGCCTTTTCTGAGGTGTAGGAAAAGAGTAGAGAACTAATTTACACTCACCTTTTGAGTAGATCTGGTGTGATCTCTTTGGCAGGGATATATGCCAGTGAAAACAAAATGGTAGCCGCTTATCCGCAGAAAGCTCTCGTGTATTGTAAGAATGTTGCGGGATGATGAGGGCTTTGTCTGACAGAGGGAGGGGTACGCTGGTGGGCAATATCTCTGTGAGTATAAAAACGTCATTGTAATCAGGATGGACTGTTTACCTTGCGAAGAACAGCTTCGAAAGAAGATTGTTCAATCAGTTTGCGCGAAATGATGGATAAGCGCTGCAGATGTCACTTGGTCTGCAACGTACCTACGCTGCTGGACAACAGCCTCGAGAAGAAGAGGACTAAGATGAGCAGAGTCGAAAGCGGGAGGTAAGAAGAGGTGTGAGGTGCGAAGTGTGAGGGGGAGGGGTCACTAGCTCTAGAACGAGAAGAGGGGCGCGGTATGTTTGGCGCTTGGAAACTGGAGGGAAATAAGACGAGTTCAAAGGGGCTGGCACAGCTGGAGGACTTCGGCGGAAGTTCGCTGAGTGTTGTCGAGACTCTTTTTGCGGTAGCGGCGGGATGAGGGGCTAGTTCAGAGACTCGATCACGCTTTCCCAAAGGAAAGGCTTCCGGCTACGGTGGGACGCACAAACAGTCAAACACCATCCACCCACTTCTGTTTCCAAACCTCACATGCGCGCACCCGGCGATATTTTTCGTTCTTTTTCTTTTTTCGGTTTGCGGGTTTCACTGGCTATGTGGTTGCGGTGATATAAATTAAGTGATATGAACAAGTTCATGCTCGTGGCCGAAGCCATTCTCTTATACTCGGGGCGTCTGAGAATGCGTTCAGCTATGCACTGAGCTTCACCGCCGGTACATACGTCTGTTTATACAAGGTGGTATTGTTGGTATACCGGCCAATTACCGCACTGCGAAGAGGGAGCAGTCGCTAGTGCGATTTTTCTGATCTTTCGAGTATGGGCCATCACCTTGGTTAGTAATGTTATATGTATATATCAGTTGCCCAGGCATTTGCAGATCCTAATCTGCTACCTGCATGCTCTGCTGTCCCCGTTGATTGCATCAGCGGCCAGCCATGTCTAGAGG
Source organism: Trichocomaceae sp. PYS4502 (assembly GCA_023625875.1). NCBI lineage: Eukaryota > Fungi > Ascomycota > Eurotiomycetes > Eurotiales > Trichocomaceae > Trichocomaceae sp. PYS4502. Next base: position 8,761 of record JAMAFX010000056.1, read on the forward strand.
TAGGACAATGGAATTGTCCCGTGAAAGCGAGTGCAACTCGCAACATAAAGGCCATCGATATGAGAATCCACAACGCCAATGCACGATGATATCGTCGAACTCCACTTATAACTAAACTGTATCCGTATCTAGTAATCGCTCTTCACTTACGACATGGAAGTGAATCAACCACGATACGTAGTTTGCCCTTAGTCTTCTTCAGGCTTCCAGAGCACGGGCGGCTTGTGCGACCTGAATCTATACGTAGAGTCAGATGCATCATCGATGCATGCTAACTAGGGCCAGCTATTCCGGAGTTACAAGTACGGGGAGTCTCAGACTAGATAACTTATAACTATACCTAGGTATACTACTACGTACCTAGGTATGTAGGTACTACTATATAAAGAATCACTGCCTCAGGCATCAGGAACAATTCAAGGGAGGCGTGACTCGTCTATCGCGATTGGCTGAAATTAAGGAACCGGTTGTGGGTACCCCCGGCATGCCCCACAGCCAAAAGCAGCAGCAGCCAATAGGCACGCAGTACAGCAGCCACTATGACGTCGCCGGCTGCTGCCGTTGTCGCGGCGAATGCCAAGCCCCAATGACGTCGTTCCCTTCGACGTCCTCTTCCTTGGCTTCGCAGAAGGAAAGAGCAAGCCACAACGCGACAAGTCATGGAAAGTGCACGCCTGCCGTATATAACAAGCCGGGCTTCCTGGAACCGTAGACTCTGTAGAATCTCAGTCTCAGTCCGGCTCTCTTTCTTCAGGGAACGGGGAAGGCAAAAGAAGAAGGAGAAGGAGGAGAACAGCAAGGAGACCCGAGCCAAACTTCAAATGAGTTAAAGCGCTGAATCAAACACGACCCTCTTATTGGTCACAGTGCGAGCCTTCCTCTACACTATGAAGTCGGCCTGGGATATACCTATCAAGCAATCGACCGTACCAAGTAATCCTGGTTCGTGCGCACTTCCTCCGGCCAGCTGCTGCTCGTGAACTTTGAAGCATGCTGTTTGTCATGCACGTTATCTATCTTCTTCAAGAGTCGATAGTCTCGGGGCGGAGAAATTGAACAATTGGACTTGGATCCGGCAAATGAAAAGCGGGCTAGACGACAAAGCTCCCCAAGCAGCTTTATTAATGCTCAAAGCCTAACCGTCATATCCCGCGGAACGACACACCCAAGTGACATCAGCCTGCATTGGCCAGAACGTACGGTTTCTCATTTCATATCTGCAGCGGCCCACTCATACGCTCGTAAACGTCCAAATTAGCGCTTTGCCTGGGACAATCCGTACCAGTCTGCGCCGAAATTTTCAACCCGGGCGCCATGGGTATTGACTATTGAGTCTTGACTATCTTCACGAGCACAGCGAGTCATTAACAGTCTCGGTCTCTCGACTAGGTACCTAGGTATGACCACGATTATATGTTCATCCGGCCTAGACGTCGCGAGACACCGCTGTACGCCCCCTACCCCAACGAGTCATGCGGTGACGGCTTTTCTGCCCCTCTCGCGTATGGAGTACATGCATGTATACTACGTATGCTAACTATACGTGCAGCTAAAATTTGTTTCGACATGGCCAGATGTGGGTATCTGTCTGCCGCCAAGAAAGTCTCGTGGGGAGCACAACACTACGCCAGATACATACTATCCAAATGACATCCTCGTATGCTGTGCCAGTGCGATTATCTCGTGCCAACCTGCAAGCCCTTTCCTATTGGCAGGATGCCATGCAATCTCTGCTGTATGTTTCTCCTAGACTCACCACGAATCCATCAGCGTGGCATTGGGAAGGCCAGAAGGCAGAAGCAGGATGGATCCACCCCCCTTGCCAGGCCCGGATTGGCGTTGGCGTTACAGGCGAGCTGGAAAGAAACTGGCCCGGCTGTAATTTGCCCGGCTGCTAAGTTTTAACCCGCCACCACTGCAGACCGGGAGGGGTCGTTGGAGACATTTCAAATGATACTACCTCACTAGCTGCCCAATTAACCTGTTCAGATGACTACTAAGTAGTTACATTCATCTGCATGGATGGTGTCATCGGTGATCACTGCCATGGAATGTCATGGTGATTTTACCAGACGGCTTATCTCGGTATGGCAACCGCATACAACCAACCTGCAGCCAGAAGACTTCTGGATGCCAGAAAGCGTCATCAGTCGACAAATACCGCACTTATGCACATGGATACAAAGGAATTGAATAGCCATAATGGGTCCCTCGCATCACTAGTGCGTCCACTGAGAGTCAGCCGTTCAAGATTCGACGGAAAAATCCAGGTTTATGCCCTGTTTCGCTAGAGCTAGATGGAATATCGCTCTTAGAAATGATGTTCGTCGGCGCTCTTGTCCCGTGAAGACTGGAACTGGCAAAAATCTTGACTATGGCTATGACTTACAAATTTGATGCCCAACGAATAACCGTGAAATAGAATATGGCATGGGCTACCACATGTTCCGTTGGTCTGGAAGATGTAAGCTGTTGTTAAAATGGATTATTTTCTGCTAGCACTGCCTAGAAATATTAATCAATACATGTTGAATTATCAACTCGCAATGCATACATTGATTGGCTGACAATTTGGCACTTTTTCTGGATGATAGTTCCGACCCTTTGCCATGTGCTCTTTCTTATGCCAGAGCAATACATATGACTGGCTTCTTAATTTACCAACTACATCTGAGTCCTCGAACAGGATTTAGGATTCTTCTTTATCGATTCGCTTTCCGAGCACACTCGCACGTACACGATGGGAGTATGTATCAGAAAAGAACCTTATACCAACCAGCTTCTGATCTTGTCAGGGTGAAATGGATCTTGATCTTGGCAACTGCGAATGATACCTACCTTCTTACCACACTTACTCGAGATCACAATATCACAACTGGCAAGATATAACAGTACGTGATAGAGAAGGAAACGTCCGCGCAATCCAGTGCGGGATATATCATCTTCGCCCGGTTGTCATTTTGAATTTCGAATGTCCATGGCAGATGATATACCCAATACAGTCATGACTCAATGGGCAAACTAAATGAACCAAAAAGGGTCACCGATTCGTTTCGAGCGTCAACGAAAGAAAGTCCTGAATTCTGATTACGTCGGCGTGCGTTAGTCCCATGTCTTGATACTCACCGACTCAGGTAAGTCACCTCTCAACCCGAGACGAAGAACAGTATTCTTGTATACTGTGCTACAGTTTGTACCATCTCACCTGTCTCGTTTAAAGAGCTCAGGCCATTGTCCAGCCTATGTAAGCTACAAAATACTGCCATACTAACAGCAACAAATACGTCCGGTTTACACAGAAACCCCCAAAGACAGAAGCAGAGTAAGAACAAATGAAATGAATATCGAGCTGCATAAACTTTCCCATCATCTTACACACATCCTCTGTATCTATGTGTCCGTCTATCGACAACCATCTCTAATCAAGGTCCAAATGATACAAGTAGTATTCTAAAAGGGCCCAAATTAACCTCCAGTTTTTCACCCACCCCCTTTCTTCCCCCCCTAAAAAGAAACTGGAAAGATAAAAGGTGCATAACGTATTAAATAGTCTAGCCGGTAACTTTGTAGATGGATTCGGCGAGTCTCTTGACATTTCCGGAAGTGATGCCAGCAACAGAAATACGGCCATCCTTGGTTGCGTAGACGGAATGTTCCTTGGCTAGAATGTCCATTTGCTCGGGGGTAAGGCCTGTGTATGCGAACATACCGATCTGTTAAGGATCATTGAGTAATTAGCTCTGTTTTTCTCTTTTTCTCTTTCTTTTCATTATTACTAAAGTTAAGCGAGACAAGAGGGCGATTATACCTGGTTGGTAATATGAGACCAGTCATGCTTGCTGCCTAATGCCTCGAGATTCTGCTTGAGAAGACTGCGCATCTCGATAATGCGGTCAGCCATGCCCTTGACTTCTCCGAGCCATTGCTTCTTAAGTTCAGGGTCGTTCAGAATGGTGGACGCGATGCGTGCGCCGTGGACAGGTGGGTTGGAGTATAGTGGGCGAATGATGATCTTAATCTGAGAATCGACGCGCTTCTTCTCTTCGGGAGAGGCGCAGACTAGAGAGAATGCACCCGAACGCTCACCATAGAGACCCTGTTTGAACTAATTAGCCCCCTGAATCGAACACTACACATATTTATAGCATTTTATATGGAAAAAAAAGAAAAAGAAAAAAAGAAAACAAACCATGTTCTTTGCAAAGCTTTGGCAAAGCGCAATGTTGTGGCCCTGCTCAACAAAGTATCGAGGCGCAAAGGCATCCTTGTCAGCATCACCGGAAGCGAATCCCTGGTAAGCCATGTCAAAGAAGGCGAAGTGACCCTTTTCCTTAACAACGTCGCTGATCTGGCGCCATTGCTCAGGAGTAGGGTCAACACCAGTAGGGTTGTGAGCGCAAGCATGCAACAAGACGATGCTGTTACTAGGGGCAGCCTTCAGATCCTCGACCAAACCCTCAAAGTCCAATCCAATGGTGTCCTTGTTATAGTAGCGGTACTTGGCGACCTCCAGACCAGAGTCGCTGAAGACGGCATTGTGGTTGGCCCAGGTAGGCGTTGGAAGGTAAATCTTCTTGGCGTGAGGGTAGAAGCGCTCGAGGAAAGCACCGCCGATTCTCAGTGCGCCGGTGCCGGAAACGGATTGCGTAATGGCGATCCGGCCGTCTTTGAGGGCGGCAGAGTCAGCGCCGTATGCCAGTTCAGCAGCCTTGTTGGTGAAGGAGGCGACACCGGTGATAGCTGCGTACTCCTTGTCGAGACGAGAGGCGACGATCTTGTCTTCGGCGGAGCGGACCGAAGGAAGCACGTAGGGCTTGCCCTTGTCATCACCTGCCAGTCCAGAAAAACACAGAGATGGTGAGAAACAATTGCTCTTCTCCTTTGTGCCAAGGTCGCAATGGAGTTCGTTCAATGCTTACGGTAAGCTCCAACTCCCAAGTTGATCTTCTCCGGGAATGAATCCGCCTTGAAAGCTTCAGTGATGCCCAGGATAGCGTCCTGTTGCGATACGACACATGGTTAGTCTGCTTGATCTTCTAAATTTAGGGTGATGAGTTTCTCTTCTTTCGCTATTGAGACTTACAGGAGGCCCCTGAGGAACATTGGCCCAGGTTGAGCCAGCACGCACTCCAGTCAACAGCAGCCGCATGCCTGACTCATGCGAAACAGCACGGCGGCTGGCGACTTTTAGGGTGGACAACATGGTCGCAAATCAATTGGATCGGAACAAAACGAAGCAAAACAGAATACAGAAGGGACGTATTAGAAACAAAAGCACATGCGCATGAGATGGAAACAGATGGCAAAAATGGAAAAGAGTCAACGTGGAATCTGAATGGGGCTTGCGGGAGCAGGAATTCCTTCTCCGCCTTCTCTGAGTCTCGGCCCCAGTCGGCACCGCAATCACGAGACTTGTATGACTCAGGGCACATACTTGACTAACTATCTACTTCGACTCTGACTCTTCGAGATGGGAAAGATAGGTACGTCGTTGATGAATATATTCCATCGTACCTAGGTAAAAGAGTCGGTTTTTGCTTGTGGTAGTTATAATGAATAGTATTCCACCTATCTTAATACCAACTTACTATTTACAATCACATGTCCAAGATGTAGTAGTCATTCATTAAGTAACTAGAAGAATAACTATAATACTAAAGTCTACTCAAGCAAGCCGTACTCCTGCCTGACGATTCTTCTTAGCTGTGGCTCCCATTGCGCTGTTCATTCCCGTATGCTGACTGCTCTCAAGGGCACTCATTGCTTCTCGCTTCTTTTCTATTTCGATCTTCTTCAGGTGCTTCTCCGTCTTCATCTTCCCGCTTCCCTTGCCGTGGAATTGGTGGCTCAGATGCTTAAAAGCTTCCTTTTGGTTCATCAGGCGTCCGTGCTCATCCACATATTTGAGTTGCACGTCAGGCTTATATTCACGATTGAAGATATCGGCCATCTGTCGAGACTCCTGCTGGTCTCTCTGTTTGTTTTCCCAGCGTGCATACTCCTCACGTTCTCGAGCTGACATGCGGTCGAATTTACCTGTGGCACGGTCCCGTTCACGCTGGGATCGCGCATGCTTCTCAGCCTCAGTCTCTCGACGGTATTTCTCTTGGAGAAACTTTTGACGGTCACGATGCAAGGAGTTCAAATCCGCAGCATCTGACTGCTGGACGAGACCACGCCGACGTAGCATGGCAAGAGTATTTCCCAGACCTTCGTCGAGGGTCGTCTCTTCATCCAGACCTGTCCCGCTGATTTTGAGATTTCCACCCTCAGCTGTTTCCTCGCCGGCTGCTTCTTCCTTTTTAGCTTCGGCATGGACTTCTCCGTCCATATCCACATCTCCCATGTCGCTCCCCGGAGATTCCTCCCTAATATTGTCATCATTTCCTTTACTCGTAGTGACGTTTCGTTTTTCAGGCCGCTCCGAAATGACTGGTCTTTGTAAATTCGACACGAACTCAGAAGTTTCATCGATGATCAAACCAAACTCATCTTCTGCCCCGTCACCGTTATCGACCTCCATTGGTGTCTGAGAACTTTCTTCTCGTAGCTGCCGTGCAATGTCTTCCGGGCGAAGGTTCTTGCGCTTCTTGAATGCAGCCCGTCTCTGCATTGCAAGAGAAGCCTGCAAGTCTTCATCATCAACGAATGAGGTATCATATGACTTCTTTTTGGAAATGGCATTCGCGTTGTTAACTTGTGTTTGTCCGGAGTCCAGCTCCATTTTATCGCCGTTTAATGCTTCAGCAGCATCCGGCAAAGGGAAAACATCATCCTCCTCAACCGCTTTCTGCCTCGTAGATTTGGCCTTCTTTTTCTTCGGCTTCTTTATCTTGATCTCACTAATATCCATATAATCGGACACTGGAGCATCTGGTGTAATGTCCAGGTTGACGACGTGTTTCTTTAACATATCGGAGACATGTTGCCGTTTGGCCTCGCGTTCTTCGTTTGTCGAACCTTTTGCATCTAACGTAAAGTGCTTTCGTTTTTTGCCATCAATCTCCTCGTCATACTGTGCTAGTATAGAACCGGTCCCGTCTGTCTCCATAGGGTTGTAGGCAGTTCGTTTCTTCTTGAGCTCGAGACGCTCTTTCAATTTGTTCTGATCGACCAACTCCAAATTCTCCAACTCGTCTCCTTCTTCTTCATTCTCATCGATCGTAGCATCTTTGAGTGTCAAGATCTGCCCATCGGTTCCCTCATCAAAGTCGCCCATTTCATGAGCAACCCGTACACCGGCCAGGTCTGCAGCAGTATGCTCGGCGGCTCGATCTCGTTCGGCAAGTTCCTCAGCAAGTTTGCGGGCCCTTTCCTTTTCGATTTTCTTGGACAATTTTTTGTGCTGTGACAGCCAAGCTTTTGTATCTAGCTCTCCTATCCCAGCCTCGCCAAGGCCCTTGCCTTCCAGCTTAGCATCACGCAGGGCGAGATCGCGTGCTCTCTTAATAGCGGCATTCTTCTCCTCTCTTTTGCGCTTCGCCTCAGCCTCGTCTTGCAACTTTTGCCAGTTTTGAAAACCCTGAGCCTCGCGAGACTCTAGCGTGCTTCCAGGCTCATCCTCATCGGCCGAGTCTTTTGACTCTTTAAAGACCGGTCCCGAAGGCGCTTCTGCTCCAGGAACAGGAAGCGGTTTGAGGCCGAGGGCGACTCGAATTTTGTTGTTCTGCTCGATAGACAGGGCGTCCGCCATTATTGTCGATTGAACCCACTTTCTCGGCACAATGAAGTGACAATTGGGGGAAGAAAAGAGAAGGCGTGTGGATGATGGAGAGAGACGGACCAAGATCATAAAGGCAGGCGCGGGCGGCGAACTATTGACAAAAATGTTTATCCGTTCCGAGCCCAAATCAGGACTAGCGTAATCCGGAAGCTCCACTATCTGCGCTAGCGGAGGAGTATTTATTTTATGCTCAGAGATTTTCCAACGCTTCTCTTTTTTTCTTCTCTTCACCAAAAAAACAAAGATCTGTGCTCAGCGATCCTGGCCAGTTTCTCTCTGCATCTTGCAGGGATGCAATTGTGTCCGGTTGATTACTGAGCAGCTCGACGACAAAGGAGCCATCCTCTTAGCCCATGGTGTCAATTTCCTGTCGACAGATCTGAGATCGATGAACAGCTCTCAGTCCCCTCTGGCCTTGAGCTTCCAATTTCACGATTGGTGAGCTCGGTTGGAGACCTGAGTTGCTGTCGGCGTCATATTCCCACTCCCTTTACCGATTTGGCCGTCGGCTGATGAGGTTAGGGAAAAACCATGACTAGCCAACATGCCCATTACTATCCATCGGCCCATGCCTTATGCACTACAAGAGATTCTATCCCGGGAGGAAATTGCTGTCCAGACCGAGACTTGCGGTTAATCGTAACACATCTATCGTACATATGGAGGAGTTTTCTGTTAGGGAAAATTGGAAAATCACCCGTAGATAATTTGGGGATACTTGCGCTCCATCTCGGTTTTTAAATCTTCATTATCTCTGTCATAATCCATCCTCATAAAAGTTTGAGATGGCCAGTTACTTGGTCAACCACGCTCTTGGGCCCTAGAATTCCCAAAACTGTCCTGCTTCCACTGGCTATTTGCGTTCGTCCAGCATCTTGGATCACACGTGCACAGAGACCTAGACTCATAGCTTGTGCCTGTAACAAGAGCATATCCTCCTCTGTTTTGACCTGCAGGGCGACTTTTGCCTGGCCTTGACGTTCCCACCGTCTGAGTATGGGTGAATTGGGAGACTTGGCGACGAAATATTTGTAACACGCGAGCGTGGCATGCGAACACTGGGCGGCGATTTTACCTGTTGACCACAAAATATATAAATTCAGTATTTTAATGAACTGAGGAAAGAAGAAAGAATAATGACTATCAAAAGGATTTTCTTTTTCGGAGAGAAAGAAAGGCTCTTTCGTATTACCTTTTCCCATGCCCAAGTCCGTCCGCACAACAAGAACAAGTTTCACTTCGTCATGATTCCCTTCAAATGTCGCTAATTCCCCTACATCTTCGGCGTCCTCGTCTTCGTTATCCTCCGAGTCTGATTCTTCGTCATGTGCGTCCCTAGTTGAGTGTTTGCGTCTGGGAGAGGAGGATGAGAATAGCCCGAGCGAAGCACCTTGGCCTGCAAAGTAACCAATGACGCCGGCGATGATAGCGGTCGCAAAGACGTAAGAAGCGGTGCTTGGGGGTATGTGATCGGACGTGACTGGTGCGGCCATGGTGGATTTTCTGGTGTATGTAAAGTATATATATTTACAGGGAGAAGATATCGTTGGTCGGTTTGGATCAATGTTCAGATAAAATTTGGAAACTCCGCAGCGGCGTTGGGTTGCTCAAACGCGGCCAAAACTACCAAGATACAGAATGGATTTACACCGCACGCGTATCCCCAAAATGAAGATGAAGATGAAGATGAATATACAATTTTTGAAGAATCCTATTAATACCCAAGCTGGATCAAGCAATATCAATTCTCAGTTTCATGCCGAGTGACCCTGGAACCACCAAACTATGATTCCTATATACGTATATAACTTGTGAAGAAAAAAGAGGTAATTAATATTGCTTAAGATAGATAAATTGTGAATGATATCCCATATAGGCGTCTTTCTACCCCCGACCGGCTATCCTGCCCGGATTTGCCGCTCGACGACCCCTAAATGCATCGAAGTCAGAACCACATAACAACCTAAGGCAATCGAAGAAAGAAGAAAACAACCCACATGATATTCCTGCTGAGAAAGCTCATACCAATCATCATCGCCCAGCTTGGAACAACACCGAAGGCGTAGATAACATAGCCAAGGGGGATGTTCAAGCCATATTGGGCGAGAGTTCCATCCCAAGGGTGAAGCAAGCCCTCATAACGTGGCTCTTGCTTGTACGTCTTCTCTGCATGGATGTTGTAGATAGTCTCCGGGGTGACGGTGGTGAAGTTTAAGTTCACGATATGCAGAGGAATTTCGGGGCGTGGCTCGCCAGGGAGTGCCTGGGGAAGGTCAAGATGCCAAACACTAGGGGCTCCAGCGGCCCATATCGAACAGAGGATGGGATCCTGCTCGCAGTTCAGGTAGCCAAGATTTGGTGATGTTGGGTCAGCTGCAAAGAGTGCAAGGGAGTCCTATATGGGTTTCCAAAACAAAAAGGGTTAGCAAATAACCCTATCTATAGATGGGAATAAGACGGGGTAATCACATTGAATGCATGCTCAGCCCTTAGGCATCGACCAAAACATGTCTTGTTACCACCGGTAAGGAAAATAAGCCATTCCTGTGGCTCGGTCGATGGCTCCAAAACATCCTTCCAGTTGTTGGAGGTGATATGAGTAGTGGCCTTCTCTGCGATCTTGCCTGTGGTTTTTTGGGCGGCCTGCTGGACAGACTCCGGAGCAACGGGAGCCTGCGGAATGAAAGACTTCACTTGGTCAAACCATCCCTTAACCTGATCGGTGAAGGCATACTGTTGGTCCTGGGCAGCAACGAGGGCAGGAAGAAGCGCGATTAACGAGGAGAAACGCATTCTGGCGAGGATAAAAATCGAAGGACCGGAGCAAATAGGCAGATACCAATCAATTGGACAAGCAGTCAATCATGCAAGTATAGAGTGAATTGCAGCTTGTGAATGATGAAATGATGGCAGGCTCGATGTTCAGACCTGAGGCACGGTCGCGGGTGAGGCTAGCTGTCCGGAAGGGATGCACGTGCTGATGTATGGCCAATACCGTAATTAACACTTGCGCGACCACGTAATCGAAAATAAAATACGTGTCGGCGTAATGTGCGCGTATTGCTTTTACCATTATGTGAAATTCCACAGCTCCAACGCAAATACACTGTAAATATAATAGTCAGGTAGATAACTATCCAGTAATTTATAGCTTACTCACTGCAAACACCATAAGATTATCTAGGTCGTGCTCATTGCTGAATGCTGCAAGAAAAACTGCCTGATAATCCAAGCAGCGACTTCGGCGGCTAAGAATTTTTTCCAGGTTCCCCGGTTTTTGCCTCAGGACTCCCGCCGAGTTGAGTCATTGTACCAATTCCAGCCCCGCCTGCTTATGTATGACTCTTCCTCTTTTTTTAAATATCTAACTTCTTCTCATCATCCATTCTTCTTTCTTCAAAATTATTCCTCCAGCCACGACCATCACGCCTTCTTTTCACCCTGTTTTACGGACTTCTCTCTCTCTCTGAACCGAAGAGCATCCCATTAGAAAAATGTGTCCCGGCGCAGAACACACGGTCAATGGGCATGTCAATGGGCACGCCAAGGGAAAAGGTACTGGAGCTCACATCTAATTCTCGTTCCGTTTGTAATTTGCTTTTTTCCTTTTAAGATATTGAAATTGACTGGTCCGTCCACTTCCCTTCCAGAGTTCAATTCCCACGAAGGTTTCACCGCCATTGAGACTCCCCAAAACCCTCATCCATCCAGGAATCCCTACGGCCACAACGTTGGCGTCACTGATTTCCTGAGCAATGTCTCGCGATTCAAGATCATCGAGAGTACTCTGCGAGAGGGCGAACAGTTCGCGAATGCATTCTTCGACACCGAGAAGAAAATTGAGATTGCCAAGGCTCTTGATGAGTTTGGTGTTGACTATGTGAGTCACACCCTAAGCAAAGGACACGCACTAGCGTGGAATTGTTTGATACTGATGGTATTTGCTCTTACTAGATCGAGTTAACCAATCCTTGTGCCTCAGAGCAATCGAGGCTCGACTGTGAGGCCATTTGCAAGTTAGGTCTCAAGGCTAAGGTAGGAAACTAGATATCTCGACAATATCCAAACGCGTCTGACGACTCATTATCTTCTTAACAGATTTTGACACACATTCGATGCCATATGGATGATGCTCGTGTAGCAGGTATGGCGCTCTTGTCCTCTTATCTATAATCACTTGTCTTTGAAATACTAACCCATAAGTCTAGTTGAAACCGGTGTTGACGGTGTCGATGTCGTCATTGGCACAAGCTCCTAGTGAGTAGAGACAGTTCTGTGATTTTTATAATTGTAGACCTAACCACCTGCTTAAATAGTCTCCGTGAACACTCCCATGGCAAAGATATGACATATATTACCAACTCTGCCATCGAAGTCATCAACTTCGTTAAATCCAAGGGAATTGAGATCCGGTTCTCGAGTGAGGACTCTTTCCGTTCAGGTAAGGCATCCATCATTCTTATCATGCGGCATGTCTTTATAGCCCGACATCACTCTCTTCACCCAAGTGTTGGGCCGCGATGGTACCATACATACATACTGAGACTACGGCTAATCAACCCCCACAGATCTTGTCGACCTTCTGTCAATCTATTCTGCAGTAGACAAAGTTGGTGTTCACAGAGTTGGTATCGCCGATACCGTTGGCGTAAGTGCCTGCTTTTATCCCAAAGACGACCTGGTGTGCTGATAAACGGTAATAGTGTGCTTCTCCACGCCAAGTATATGAGCTAGTCCGTGTGCTCCGAGGTGTTGTCCATTGTGACATTGAAACCCATTTCCATAACGATACTGGTTGCGCTATTGCCAATGCTTTCTGTGCCTTGGAAGCCGGCGCCACCCACATCGATACTTCCGTTCTCGGTAGGTGCCTTATTGTCCAATCTTCGTCAGAATATTCTCTAATTATTTTCTAGGCATCGGTGAACGCAATGGTATTACCCCTCTCGGTGGTTTGATGGCCAGAATGATGGTCCAAGCCCCCGAATATGTTAAGTCCAAATATCGCCTGGAGAAGTTGAAGGATTTGGAGGACTTGGTCGCAGCATCTGTCCAGGTTAACATCCCCTTCAACAACTATATCACTGGATTCTGTGCTTTCACACACAAGGCTGGTATCCATGCCAAGGCCATTCTCAACAACCCCAGCACCTACGAAATCATCAACCCAGCTGATTTCGGCATGACTCGTTACGTGCATTTCGCCTCTCGCTTGACTGGATGGAATGCCATCAAGTCTCGTGCCCAGCAACTCAATATTGAAATGACCGATGCCCAATACAAGGAATGTACTGCCAAGATCAAGGCCCTTGCCGATATTCGTCCTATTGCTGTTGACGATGCTGACAGCATTATCCGTGCCTTCCACCACAACGTCAAACTCGGCACTGATAGGCCGCTGCTCGACCTGAATGAAGAGGAGAAGGCCCAATTCGCACAGAAGGAACGAGAGCTCGCTCAAGCCCAAGCAAACGGCGAGGCCCTTGCGGCCTAAAGACAGCCTGTAGCGAGGCGCGACATAAAGCAAGCATATGCTAACCAACTTGCCTAAAAATTATACGATTTGAATGGCTATTTTGCTTTTTACACTCTGGCGTTCTTTGGGTAACAATGCTCCTGCCTTCTTTCTTATGAACTTCTTCACGGTGGATTAGAAAGTGCCGAGAAGAAATTAAAATGGATTCTGGCGTTCAAAGGACATGATGATGGTCGTCGCCTGTATATAATAGCAGGATTTACAAAGGGATCCATCTCCGGTGATCCCGAATCCATCTGGTGTACTTCAAGGGAAAAAAGTTCTTCTTGGGATGTATCTTCTTTTTCTTTTCTTTTTAAACCCCAGCTTAGGACTGGTTCCAATGCAATACTAATGAATAACTCCATAATAGTTATGCCACATCGGCACTAACGCATCTCTCGGGTAGACGGGCTATACTAATTGGAACGTGGCAGGCTAAGGAATGCTTCTGCCTTGTTGCGTCTCCTAACCCAAGCAGCAACATGCCTATTGGCATTGATTATTTTGACTTTTTTGAATTGTATATATCCATCAAATTCTTAGTTGTTTGCTAGCTAGCAAGATGGGTGCACTGTACTGGCTTATGCATCCGAACCAGCTGCGTTCCGTTATCCAATGGCATGTGCTATGTATCTATACTTGAAGCTAATCTTTTCCTCTGTGCTGGGCTTTATAGCTAACTCAAACTCCGATCACAGGAAGCTCTGCCACAAGCCCGTTCACAAGCGAGATCCCTCCACCGAACCAGAAACTCTGAGGCAATGCTTCCTCCTCCTCGACCTGACGGGTCGCAGTTTCTCGGCTGTCATTCAAGAGCTTAATCGTGAGCTCCTCGTCCCGATTACCTTGTTTTACTTGGTACTTCGTGGTCTTGACACCATCGAAGATGACATGACGATACCCCTTGACAAAAAGGTCCCCTTACTGCGTAATTTCCACAAGACAATGGAGATTGATGGCTGGCAGTTCCATGATAGCAACGAGAAGGACAAGCAGCTGTTGGAGAAGTTTGATGTGGTCATCATCGAGCTCAAGAAGCTCGAGCCGAAGTACTATGAGATAATCAGGGAGATGACCATTAAGATGGGCAATGGTATGGCTGACTATGCTCAAAATGATGAAATGATCAAGAATGGTGTTCAGACCATAGATGAGTACGAGCTATACTGCCACTACGTTGCCGGTTTGGTGGGTGAGGGTCTTACTAAGTTATTCGTAACGTCCCAAACGGGAAACCCTAAGCTTGCCGAGCAGCCGTCTTTGACTGAATCCATGGGCCAATTCTTGCAAAAGAACAATGTTATACGTGATATCAGGGAGGACTGGGAGGAAGGTCGACGGTGGTATCCCAGGGAGATCTGGAGCAAACATGTTGACAAGTGGGAGGACCTCTTTGACCCAGTGCATGAAGAGGAGGCCCTCAACTGCGTTTCAGAAATGATTCTCGACGCCTTGAAGCATTGTGAAGAGTGCTTTTGCTACATGGCCAGCATACAAGAGCAGAGCGTCTTCACCTTTGTTGCTATTCCGCAATGCATGGCGATTGCTACGTTGGAAATCATGTTCCGCAATCCGGACGTGCTCAGACGCAATGTTAAGATCGCTAAGGGCGACGCCTGCCAAATTATGACGGAATGCACACGGGGGTTGTATGGTGCCTGTGGAGTGTTTCGACGGTATATTCGAAAAATCCGAGAAAAGAATGATCCTAGAGATCCCCACTACCTCGACATTAACACGAGATGTGCAAAGGCATGTCAACACTCCAACAACATCTTGGATTTTTTGAAGTCATCTAATGATTTGCTGATACTCTCTAGATCGAACAATGTATCGAGACACTCTACACCAACGAACTCGCAGCAGAGAGCAACCGAAGACAAAATCAAGCGTCTGTTCTGTTGTACCTCGTCTTATTCTTCAGCTTGATGGTAGATACTTCCGCATGGGTCTATCTAAGACATGAAATACTACTAACGTGCTCTGCAGATCAGTGTGATATGGTTAATAAGCACCCAATTCCCAAACGTCTTCCATCAAATACTAAACAAGCCTATTCCCACGACCGGAAGAGACGAACTATAGCACGATGCTACACGCGACTTCCACTCTTCCTAGAATACATATTTTGGAGTTCTTGCTACAACAATTCGTCAAGTAGATAGATACCAGCTTCCTCTTGATGAGGATTGTAATAATAATAAGAGCGCTCAATGCTCATTGGAGATACTGATAACGTTTTATAGTTCCTGCTAAGCTGTGCACTAAGCCTATTCTGGGACGCTCTGCTTTGTCAGCGCCTTCCGCTTGAAGCCTTGAATCAGCAGACATTTTAGACTTTGAGCCGAGGCGCGCCTTCCTCCAATGGCTTGCTCAACCAACTCGCAACCTCGCAAACTTATACTGACTCACCTCCACCACAACCTCGTCTTATAACTACGACTACAACCATAGCCTATAGCTCACAACTCGCATCCATCTATATCTCTTATGCATTCGTCGCTGGCGCTCTCTGTGCCCAGTCTTTTCTAATATCCGTAGCAAGCGTGCTTGCCATGGCGTCATCACTTATTCCCGCATCTATGCAAGCCAGAATCGTGGCTGGAACTCCCCGAAACCTGTCAGGCGCCGTTGCACTATTGAATCTCGACCTGTAAGTATAGATTGATTCTGTTCATTTCATCTGAATTGTGAATTATGAATTGTCTGGGACTCACTCGTAGACAAACAGGCTTAAAAACGTGATTTTCCTCTTCTTCGTTCTTCGATACACTCGCAAGACCTTTGACTCACTCCGCGGCTATGGTATTATTGGAAGCATCAAGAGGGTCTATGCTGCTATCAAGCTATGGGTCTTTTATTTCCTTTTACGCGCTCCCGGCGTTCGTGGCCAGGTAGACAAACAAGTCACAACAGCCCTCACCAAGCTCCAGGATAAAATGGTTCGAAAGGGCCCTGGCATTACAAGCTACCTCGCTCTTCCGAAGGAGGGCTGGACGTCTGAGCAAATTCGTACTGAGCTTACGCAACTGGCCGGTATGGAGCATGCGAAATGGGAGGAAGGACGCGTTAGTGGTGCCGTGTACCATGGAGGTGAAGATCTTTCGAAGCTTCAAACCGAGGCTATCGGGGCTTTTAGTGTCTCCAACCCGCTTCATCCTGACGTCTTCCCTGGAGTTCGGAAAATGGAGGCCGAGGTTGTTGCCATGGTTTGTTGTCCTGCAATCAATTTCGTTTTGGTTTTACAAGGCAGATTGCTGATTCCATATATATAGGTCCTCTCCCTTTTCCATGGTCCATCAGATGGAGCTGGCGTCACGACTAGTGGTGGCACAGAATCCATTCTAATGGCATGTCTAGCAGCTAGACAAAAGGCTTATGCTGAACGGGGAGTAACAGAGCCCGAAATGTAAGTGCCGTCATTTATGGTGCAAGGGAAGTAATGCTGATAATTGCAGGGTCGTTCCCGAAACCGTGCATGCAGCTTTTTTCAAAGCCGGTAACTACTTTGGCATCAAAGTCCATCGTGTGCCTTGCCCAGCACCTGAATATAAAGTTCATATCCCCTCGGTTCGTCGATTGATCAATCGCAACACTGTTCTACTTGTCGGTTCCGCCCCCAATTTCCCACATGGCATTGTGGATAATATTCCGGCTCTTTCACGACTCGCTGTTTCATATAAGATACCACTCCACGTTGACTGCTGTCTCGGTTCCTTTATTATCGCCTTCCTCAAAAAGGCGGGCTTCCCGTCACCTTACGAAGAGGAGGGTGGATTTGATTTCCGCCAACCCGGTGTGACTAGTATCAGTGTTGACACGCACAAATATGGATTTGCCCCTAAAGGAAATTCCGTTCTATTATATCGCAACCGGTCATACCGAAATTATCAATATTTCATATTCCCCGACTGGGTAGGAGGAGTGTACGCGTCTCCGTCAATTGCTGGATCCCGTTCCGGTGCCTTGATCGCGGGCTGTTGGGTGAGCTTGATGACTATTGGAGAAGCAGGCTACATTGCCAGTTGCCATCAAATTATGGGCGCAGCCAAGCAATTTGAAACTGCGATTCGAGAAGACCCAGTCTTGTCGGCCAACATCGAAGTCATCGGAAACCCTGAAGTCAGCGTGGTTGCATTTGCAAGCAAGAACATTGGAATTGACACTTATGATATCGCCGACGCAATGTCAGCGAAGGGGTGGCACCTGAACGCACTCCAAGATCCTCCTGCCATTCACGTGGCATTCACCAGACCGACGGCTCTAGCCGTGGAAACGTTGCAAGCCGAGTTGACTGAAGTAGTAAGTGCAGAGCTCGAGAAAGCAGAGGAAAGACAAAGGCAAGGCAAATCTTTCGCTAGGCATCGAGGTGATACTTCGGCATTGTATGGCGTGGCAGGCAGCCTCCCGGACAAGAGCATTGTAAATCGTTTGGCTGAGGGATTCCTCGATGCACTGTACAAAGCATAAGTAGCCGGGCTGGACTTGCACGCGCGAGGAAGCGATGTTTGCGTTTTATCATTGGTCGGCGTACGGTTTCAGCCTTGGGATTATTCTTGTTGATATTATTATGATTGATCAGTGAAGGCTATAAATACATTCATAATTCATTCTTTATCTCTAATATACAATAGTAGCGCATCCAGAGCTGTAAACAAGCGATAGGCCCAGTAATCTCAGGCCTGCCACATTTTGAGAAATTCAAATGCTCTTCTTTCTAAGAGCCATCGATAAAATTTTCAGCTCCCATGTTCCACCCACACTGACAGGCAAAGCAAGAGCCGGCGCACATAAACTTGCAAGGATTTCTTAGAAACGAATACCAACGCCATTTATAACGACCGCCTCGCCTCAAACTCCGCATCTGCTCGTTGCTCAACGTAATATCCCGGATCCGGTTTCCGTTGCAGATGCACTTGCGCTTTTGTGAGCGGCTCATCCACTTCCTGAACAGATACCAATTCCTTCACTTTCATGATTTGACCGGCCACGTCCTGTGAAACGGGGTAGAAGACGGTTGCCATTCGCTTTTTCAGGCCGAGGGCGTGCAAGACCATGTTTTTGCGTTGCGGGAGGCCGATGGCCGATCGCATGAGTGTGATTCTGAAGTAAGTCATCTTTCTTTGTTTCCTCTGGCGTGACGATTGGTGGATGTGGAAAGAGTGGACAGTAGGTAATTGGATTATTGCGTCTTTCGGTCGAATTAAATCATGTTATGGGAGGAAAAAATCGAGGGAGCGTTGACGTTGGCTATCGACTAGGAGACTTTTCGAGGACAATTGTTCTTCCTTTCTTCAGTTGTAAGCAGAATAATCTGCCTATGTGTTTGAATCAAAAAGATGCATCAGATAGAACAGTTGCGCGCGTGAATTAGATGCTTCGCCTGGGAAAGAAATTCGTTCCTCAAGTATCCGCTTTAAAGTTCAGATTGCAGCTCATGCACGTGACTTTCGCCAAGACAGTTGGTTTAGGGTAATGCAGGGCTAGCCTGTATATAGACTAGCGCTATCCAAATGCCTTCCGAATTAGGCAATTTCGAAAATGGCAAAGAAAGACTTAGAGCACCTTTGCCCACGACATATATAAAGAGAGGAAGAAGCCCTCGACTCTTTTCTTCTCTTGAATAGGCTCTTTATATTTCTTTCCGCCTCATAAAATGTCACCAACAAAGTCCGTCTTAATCACCGGCTGTAGTGCCGGTGGCATCGGTCATGGTTTAGCCCTAACCTTCCAACACGAAGGATTCATGGTTTTTGCGACAGCTCGCGATGTAACAAAAATGGGCGACCTTGGTGCTTTACCAGACACTCATCTGTTTCATTGGATGTTACATCTAAGACAAGTATCCAGGAAGCAGTGGAGCGTAGCCGCTCAGACGGGCGGACGAGGGCTGGAGATCCTAGTCAACAACTCCGGTCAGCAGCACATAATACCAATGACGGATATTGTGGAAGGAAGAAACGTTGATTTCTGGGCTGTGTTCGTTGTCCCAGGCCTTTGTGGGTATGGTGATTGTAGCCAAGGGAGCCATTGCTGCCGTGGCTGTGTTTGGAGGAACCCTACGCCTCGAACTCGGTTTTTTCGGTGTCCGGGTCGTGTCAGTTATCACAGGTGCCATAGATACAAATATTATGCAAAATAGTGGACACCTGTTCCAAAATTACTGGAGTCATGGCGATATGTTGCTGCTCGAAACCAGATCATTGATCTGACTTCGGAAAACGTTGGCGTGAAACGGATGTCCGTGGAGACATTTGCTGGAAAAGTTGCAAACGATGTTCTACGTACAAGGTACTACTGGCAAGATTCGGGAGGAAGGGTATTCATCTATCGTACGATTTTCCAATGCTATGATGCCGACTGGGGTGTTGGTAGGATTGTTTTCTTCTGTTTCTCAGTCCAAATTAGTTGATTTAAATACTAATGACTGTTGCCCTTATAGATAGGACACCCAATTGTCGAAAGGCAGGAGATTGGATGCTCTTTCCAGATAAGTGATGGTAGATCTTCTCTCTTAGCTATAGTGCTCACAACCTTTATACACCAGTCTATATGGGAATTGACGTGTCAGTGCTTGAGGATATTGTTGTCCTGTTCTTACTCTTCTCTACCCTTCCTTCCTTTTATTAGTTCAATTGCTGGATTTGAACTTAAACCGCTGTACAAGACAGTTAATTACTAGTACGGTTAGTACGAAGTGCGTACTAGAATCGACCTTAGCTGTCACCTAGGTACGTCTACTCCTTTTGCTTACAGCTAAATT
Source organism: Trichocomaceae sp. PYS4502 (assembly GCA_023625875.1). Lineage (NCBI taxonomy): Eukaryota > Fungi > Ascomycota > Eurotiomycetes > Eurotiales > Trichocomaceae > Trichocomaceae sp. PYS4502. The sequence goes on from JAMAFX010000056.1 coordinate 28,765, forward strand.
CAGAAGGCCTATACGAAAGTAGTAAGGACGCTAGGCAGAAATTTTGTTCTTCAAGTCTGTTTTTAAGTGGATAGCCACTCAACTTGCTGGTAACGATAACTGAAACCCCAGATATCTATCTATGTTGCCTAGCAAGCTGACTCCGTTCATCTCGACGGCGGCGTATTTTGACTAAGCCGGAGGATCTCGCCATGCCTGCCGTAAAGGGTCATGTATACTGAGGTAGTATTGCACGGAAAAGGCTTCCTTTGAATAAGTTTCAACATCTGGGCGACGCATTCTTGAGAAACGTTGTGAATGTCACCGATTTTGGCGCAAGGACGCTGGTGTCAGTCTGTCATGAGACTCAGAGATGATTTATGTTCTTTTATAAAATTGGCAGTATAATCTTGCTGAGAATACTATCCATTTAATCGCTGATATCCTGGCTGTTTATTATTCAATGTCGTGCTGTGAAGTAGCAAGAAAGATTGACGCTTCAGTCGGGAGTCAACAAGATGGAAAGGCGGTGAGTCATGTGACGTTCAGACCGTCACTAGTAAGCTACATGTTTGATTGGGCCACCACACTTCCAGCAGCCAGCTACATCGCGAGACTTGAGACAGGGCTTCTCCTTGAATGTGCCTTCGACAGGAATTCGCTTGATACCGAAGAGCCGACAATGTTCCATCCAACGCATTGAAGGTCCGGAAAACTGTCAACTGCTTTCCATCTACCAACACCTAGAATCTACGGGGTTAACTGTACGTCCGGAAAACGACCGATATCCCACAAGATTCACGATGGTAGGAACCGAAGCGCTTGATAATGCCGTTGCTATTCCGCGACTTGCGGAGCTACTACGACACCCGGAAGACTTGGACAAGATCCCTTCGTTGAAGCTCGAATACCAGCGCAAGAAGGCGGCGGTAGATGCGCAGCTGCGCGAAGGTCTGCGAGACCAACTCGAAAATGTGCAACAGAGCTTGGCTGTTCTGACTGAAGGCCAGCGCCAGGTCTCAAAAACACGCGATGAGCTCCAGGGCATTGATAAACTATGTGCCGAGTCGCAGGCGACGGTGGAAGACTTCTCGCAAATCGACAAGCTTGCAAGGATACAACGGAACTTCGAAGCTGTGGTCATGATGAAAAAGGGATTGGAAAATTTTGGGTCGGATCTTGCAAGGGCAGAAGATTTACTTCGTGAAGACGATGATGACCTTGAGAACCAGCCCAATCTGCTCAAAGCGCATATGTTGATATCCCAATTGCGGGATTTTCGTGATGAGGCCCTGGACCAAATTCGAAGAGCCAAGGATGAGAGTAGCGAGACCACACTGCTTGATTACTTCCAGGGTCTCGATTCAGTGATTGATTGGTTTGATGACCACGTGGGAACCGCCTGCATGAATCTCATTCCACTTCTACAGTCGGACAACAATGGAATGGTGGTAAGACTGGCGATTGTAATCGCGAAGGAAGAGAAAAACGATGCTCAGGTCCGAGCTCTGCAGGAAGCCCAGAGAGACCACGAGGAACTTGCGAACAGATTCAACTCTATGAACATAGGACCCAAGACGGTCAGAGGCTACAAAGAAAAGTTTATTAAAGCCATTGAGTTCTACGCCCAAAGTCAGTTTGATGCAAGCAAAGAGGACTTTTTAGGAGATCCAGATAGTCTTGAGAAGAGTCTAAAGTGGTTCTTCAACGATCTATTCACCGTCCAGCAGGGCATGCAACAGCTCATGCCAAAAAAGTGGAAGATATACAAAACATACACAAATATATACCACCGGATGATGCATGATTTCTTTATTGGACTTGTGGATGATCCTGAATTACCGCCTGACAACTTACTGGCCATTCTTCATTGGGTGCCGCAGTATTACAAGAAAATGTCAAAGCTGGGCTGGAAACCAGCGGATTTGACGCCGAATATTCTCGATGACCGCGAACCTGAGCTCATTCGCCAATGGCAGAGCATTATTCTTAGCGCCGTGGACGAATGGATGAATCGTATCTTTGCTACTGACAGAAGAGCACTTCTCGAACGTTCCTGTGATGCCTTGGAGACGAATTCAGATGGCTATTTCCGCACCAAGACGCTGGGAGATATGTGGCGAATGTTGAACGAACAAGTCGGTGCAGCATCGGCATCTAACCGTGCCGATGTCATTGAAGGCATCATGGACTCCATGTTCCGAGCGTTGAAAACTCGACAACGAGATTGGCAGATAGTTTTTGATGAAGAATGTGCCAAATATAGTGGCGCCAACCCAGAGAATGTGGAAGGGCTGCAGGCTCTGCAAGACTGGTTGATTGCCGTGGCAAACGATCAGATTGCATGTATTGACGACAATGAAGAGACTGGGCAAGTTGGCTATCTCACTCGGTTCAAACGTGATATTGAGCCGCTTGTTACTCCAAACTACATGGATGAACGAGCTACGGTCGAACTCGATGCTCTTCGAAATGGATATGTGGATCTGAGTACTCACTGTCTCGGTCAATTTGTGAATCTTATCTTCGAAGTCGATTTCCGTACCACACTGCCCGAATTTTTCACTGCTAAATGGTACGGAGAATTTGCAATTAAGCGGATGACTTCAACTTTCGAAGACTATATTTCAGATTACGGATCCCTTTTACACCCTTCGCTCACGGAAATTTTGGTCGAGGAGCTATCAGACGAGCTTCTCGTACGCTATTTATCTGCGGTTCGCAACCGCGGGGTCAAATTCCGCCGCCAGGACCCTTTCACGGAGAAATTCAAAGACGACATCCTTACTGTATTTGCCTTTTTCCAGAAATTTCCGGACTCATTCCAAGCCACTATTAAAAATAAATGGCGCCTTGTTGACTGGCTTGTCCGGCTGCTGGAAGCTGATAAGGGCGCTGGGGTGGTGAATGTGTATGAGGCATTGAAGTACGAGTACTGGGATTTGCAGTTGTCCTGGGTAGAGGCCGTGCTTCGCACGCGTGATGATTTTGAGCGCTCAATGATCAGTTCTATTAAAGCTAGGGCTGCGGAATTGAATGTTGAGAGAGGGCTAGAGACGATTATGAGTAAGGTGAGGTAGTTTTGATTTGTTGACGAACAGCTGTTTCCCTTCTCATGATTTAATGAACAAATGAGCGTGTTGGAAGAATAATGTATACCAAGGGCAGTTTCAGAGGCATTACCTATAACCTATGATGGGATGTATATAAGCACAGGCTGGAGTCTAAATCTTTATTTAACCAAATATGAAATCTTCAATACCCCTATCCATTCCTGTAGCCAGAATCCGAATATAGATATAGTTGACCAAACATGATTCTGACTTAATCAAACAACTTCTTCTCTGCCACAACTCGATATTCCTGGCCCAACCTTGCAGCCAAAGAACCGCTGTTTTCATTCGGCTTCTTAGCTCCCATTTCACAAATACACAGCCTCTCAATTGGGACATTTCTTGCCCAGATGAAAGGGTATTTAGAGATCTGCGACTGCGAAATAGCACGTCCCCCCTCCGGTAGTAGCTGGATAACGGCTTTGGACGGATGAGCTTCTTCTTCTGAAGATAGCGACGCAGAATCATCTTCGTCGTCGCGAGCAAGATTCAAAGATGTTCCAGATTCGACTGTATCATCAACAGAGGACTGTTTCTCTTGCGTGCATGTATCGTCAGTATAGAAATCACGGAAATGTGCCAGAATGTCGCGCGCATCGAATGTCAAGGGTCCATTGAATTTGCGGCTTTTCCTTGCTCCACTGCCTTGGTGGTGAGGATTCGGTCCGCGGCGGGCATAGATTGTATTGACAAGTGTAGCATGTAGCAGTAAGGGTCTGAATTTTGGTTTTTGCTGTAGAAGACGCTCTTCTTCGGATTCCGCCGCTATGATATTTTTTTTTCCAATTTCGTTTTCATTTCCATTGGCATTGTCTCCAGGCGGCTTTCTCGGTGCTTTGTCTTTCTTGTCTTTATGTTTCTTCCGTCTTTGCTTTATAAACTCCTGTTCGATAAAGCCTGCATTGACAAATTCATTGCGAATCTTAACTGCAAATGGGTTTAGTCGGGAGGTTGGATCTACCGGTCGAGCATACAGGACAGTTGCTGCTTTTGCTCTTGGTAGTGATTCCAAAGATTCTAGTGATACTGAAATTGGCGAGTATTGATGTTGATGGCTCTGGGTAGTAATATTATCGTTCTTTTCCTCGGGACATTCTGCATTCTTGTTTCCGATGTCGAGTTCCGACTCCACCTCTTGCAATATTCGACCTACGTCCAATGACCAGAGTAATTCTACAGCTTGCTCAACGCGTTCTGGCGTCGGTAGGCTCATGACTCCCAGAGTCAAATGCAATGTACCCAGTGGTCGAACAGCAGAGTCTGGGAAAAGCTGCGGAGGTGGTTTTTCCGGATGATCATCTAGAGTTTTGCGCCTAGGTGGGATGCTGCGCTTAAATTTGGTTAATGAATCCTCTAATAGAGGCAAGGAGGTCTCCGAGACAAGTGGGAGACATAAAAAGTGAGTAAGAGTAGGCTTTTTCTGCTTCCTCGCCCCATCGTTCTGCTGCTGCTGCTGTTGAGGCGAGTTTGAGCTTGCAGGCATGGTCGGTGTTGAAGCCATTGTTCGTCTTGCGAGAATTACAATTGAATACACAGAGGAAGTATCGACTCGACTCGTAAATGAATTAGTATTTCTGATATACTGTGAGCTTCGATGGCCAAGCAATACACGCATCATCCGTTGCGACTGATGGATGCCATGCATGTGTATGTTGAATGTAGCCAGCAGCCGACACAACGATTGCCGTTACTCGTCCATTACAATATTCCCAATCGTGGACGGGTTTGTCTCAGATGATGACAGTTGGAAGAAGAAGACATAAAATGGTTGAGGTAAAATAAATGACGAGCATTGATACATCCCTCATACGGCGTAATTTATTCGGCGGTAACGTTGCGTATGACGATTACTTCATCATCTCTCCTCAACTGAACCTACCTTGGTAGTTAGTTAGCCACAACATTCGCATTGCATTATCTTCTTGGGGACTCAGAAGTCATATCCAATTGCTCCAGCAGCTGTACAAAGAAAGCAGTCATTTTTACACAATGCTTTGCCGATCCACACGAGCTTCACTTCTCCGGCTCCAGCGCAGCTCAGCTCCGGCAGCCAACAACGCCTCGTCAAGACCGCGTGTTGTTGCGCTTCGTCAGCCTCACTCTCCGACCCGATTCATCCACCAGAAGGAGTTCTTAAACCATTGCCGCACCTTCCATTCAACCCCAGCTGTTGGCAAGGGTATCACGCCAGATTCCTCCGACCCAAAACCGCCAAACCCGCAGTCAACCAACGGCAATCATGTTATTGAAGCAACCCCTCTGTCCGACAAGGATTACCATGAGGTATCAGAACATTATCTGGAGGTGCTATTAGCCGAAGTCGAGCGAGTGCAGGAGGAAGGCTCGGACCTGGAGGCCGAGTACAGTGTATGCTATTTATTACCTTTCTTTTTTGCGCGACGACAGTGATCTGCTGATTGCTAATACTTATCTAGGCCGGTGTCCTCAATATCATCGTCCCTGGAGTCGGCACATACGTCCTCAATAAGCAACCGCCTAACCATCAGATCTGGCTTAGCTCGCCAATCTCCGGCCCCAAACGCTACGACTGGTATCTGCAGGGGGATAAAATGCATGAGAAACAGGATACTCGAGGCTTCATTAGTGGGCAATGGATTTATTTGCGTGACGGGTCCAATTTGACGGATTTGTTGAATGATGAATTGTCCTTGTCGTTACCGGAGGATCTTTACTCGGCGCAGGAAGATTGATGCTGTATACTATAAGATAACAACGTGAAACGGTACTTTAAGCGAGACCAGAGTATATTGATTATTTTTATCAAATGACCAATGCATTAACCTAAGAACAAGACAACAGTCCTCCGCTGACTCGCTCCTCGGCTTGGAGTTACCCATCATACTAGAAGGGAAGGGATGGGCTGTCCCAGGAGGCCGGGGCCCTTCGGCCAAATACTAATCGACGCCTATGCCTTCCAACCGATTGCTCTTCTAGACTGGCGAGGAGAATCGTAGCTGCCCCTGGAAATGAATAGCCGACTCCCATACTCGGGACGGGTCATAGCCGGTTCTGGCATTGCCAAATTCGTCTGACCCGCGACAACTGGGGATTCGAGGGACCCGAAGATAACTGGGTCGGTCTGTATGTGTAGCCGTGGCTGGTCGCCAGTAAGCCTTGACGGTACAAACTCACGATCTGCACCATATGTTTTGCTCATCGATAGCATGTCTCTCTCGTCAGAGCATTCATTCACGCCTGAACCTTCACCTCGGTAGAGACTTCTTGCTTTTCCTCCTGCACCAGATCGCTCTATACAAAAGATAGAACCAAAATCAGTCTTTTTTCTTTTCACAAAGGATGAATGAAAATCTACTCACAGCATCGAAAATAACCCGAATCATCAAACTACAACTCGGACAAACCGCAATCTCCTCGCCATCGCGCAGCGAATCGATAGAAATCTCAAATCGGTCGCCGCACGGACACGGGTAGTGATAGATCTCCAGATTGGGGTCGTATGTCATGTCTTCGATTTCTATTTCGTCGTAGATGGAGATTTGTTCGTCGTCTGCCATATTGTTATCTCGTTTTCTTCGCGACAATAATTCCGAACCGGTACGTAGTATATTGGCGGGTTGGTAAGATGTTGAATGACGATCTGTTGGATACAAAGAAGAATCGCTAAATTATATCCCGAAGTTGTCAGCGCAGAAGTACTTTGTCCTTCATCTAGTGGTCGCCACCCCGAATAGTCTTTGAAATTGTTCACAAAGCCATTTTGCGACGACGGAACTAAAAATTGCACGTGATCCTTGTGACAGTCGACACCCGTGCTAACCTGATTAGGAAACGCGCGGCTGACTGAAATTGATGCCTTAGAAACTAGGAAGAAAGAGATTAAGGCCTTAATTTGGAGGCTCTCGTTCTCCACGACAGCGACTAGAGTAGGAAAGTCTTCAAGCTCAACATATTAAGAGAATAATTATATTGTTCTAAATGATGAGAACTATTCGATTTTGATTCAAGGAGATCTAAGACGCTTCTCTGCTTTCTTCGATTTCCATCACGTCGCCATAGATACAGCGCACTGAAGCCTCACTCTCTCGCCTTTAATGGTACCTTGCAAATGTGATACTTTCGATTTTCTCTGACATTGGAGATTTTCCGTATACCTATGGTAATGTAAGCCGACAACTTTCGGTGTAAGACCTGGTTCTCGTGCCTGCGGCTGAGGTCCCTCGTCAATCCGCGAATAATTCTGACTTGCTCATCGGCTTCATTAAATTTAGGAGAAGTGTGGTGCAGAAACAGCATACCAAAAGATAGCAATGCAAAGATTCCACAGAGCTTGCAAGGGTTTCAATGGACGCTTCTGGTCAGCTATGATATTCCCAGGAGATCGACAATTTTTTCAATCTCATACTCGTTCCTCAAAACTGGGAGAAAGCGAGGCACATATCCACTTCTTTTCATATACGTCCGGACGTTGGCTATATGACGAGCATCTACAACTCGAAAAAACGATATGTCAAATTCGATATCCTAGCTCTGCAGGAGGTTGCTGGTCGACTACTCAAAAGCCAGTGTGTCCGGATGACTAAAGTACCAAAGGGGCTGTAAGCCGAATTGGATTGTTAAATGCCCCATGGTGACTCTCTCCAAAGTCTCCTCTCCACTTCTAGCTCGTCTGTATAGTCCTGATCAAATGGTCGCGCATAACCTTCTCCATAGCCTCATCGTTGATTATTCCATACATTGCTTTCGTGAACTCCCAATACTCGGGGAAATACCCAGCACATTCCCAATCTACCAATCCAGTCAGTCTGCCTTGGTCAACGAGGATATTCGTCCAGTTAATGTCCGCATGGGTGAAGAATGACGAATGATGGCGTGAATGGATTTGGGTAACTGCTCTTCTAGTTTTGGCTGTCGTGTACTCTGGGATCAGGTGGTTATGGAAATCCGATGCTTGGATGAACGGTCCAAATTCACCAACACGGTAATTGAAACGGGCGCGGCCTAGCGTATTCGCGAAACGATAGGGTGTTTGGTTTGGAATGCCCCGAAGTTCAAAGCTGATTGCTTTTAAATCCTTGGAGAGCTGCTCGCACTCTTGATAAGAGAGCCTGTGGAAAACGCTCTGTAGCGGTTGGCCCCGAACTGCGGTCATAATCAAAGTTGTGTATCCATTTTCCTCGTAATCATCGATCCAAAGCGGGGCTGGAACAGATGTATATTCTTCAACAAGTTGTAAAGCCATCGCCTCATTCTGTCCGGAGCGTGCACAGGATTTCAAGTATAAGCCGAAAGGGAGCTGGCGGACCAAGCCATGGTCAGACGGGTAGAAATACTTTCCTACTTTTGACATGATATGGTAAGAGTATACCCTTATAATTTTAGGCACGAAATGCCATCATTTCCGCATCATTTGCTGGGCAGGTTTACTCCAGACAACTGTTTTAGAATACTGTTTAGTTCTTGCTTGTATCATTATATGTACTGAGTGGAACAGAGGCAACCTACTTAATGGAGCTGGTGGCCAGCCTGTGGCAATGCGATCTTCGATAAAGAAAAGATGCAATGAAGAAGCAATCATATGGTGTACATGGAATAAGAAAGGGCTGGGAAGGCAATGAGTGGCTGGTTTGTCCGTATGGACTGTGAATATATGAGAATGCCCAGAGAAGGGGGTCCCATCGCTGAGATAAAGGTCCATAGATTCCTCTGGACACTGCCGGACAACGACATACTGGAGTACGCAAGTAAGAAGGCACAATATCTCCTATGGGAGGAAACCAACTTGGACTGTCATTGCATTTTCCTGGTCATCCTCGACCATGTGCAAGGTCCATTGGCCAGTAGATGGAATAATTCGAACATGACCATTCCTAAAGGCAGAATGGATGCTTGGTGATACAAGCCAAAGATTCCTTAATATATGCGCTTCATTTCTATCGCAGAGAAGCTTCTGCAGTTGCGATGTTCTGGCGGGTGTTAGAAAAGCCTTTAAAAGAGAAAAGAGCGGCTTCTGGGCATGGAAGTCAGCACCTAGGTAGGTAAGAAAGAAAACACTTCGGGGTTTTAATATTAAAAGAAAACTGCCTACCTGAGGGTCCATCTGCTCATCATCAAAGAGGTTTGGCGGTATGATCCATGCAGGTTCAACATTTATCACGTCTAATTTATCCTTGACTGGTGCTAAACAGCAATGTGTGCCATCTCGACTCTTGACAAGGCCTGCTATTTTTGGCGGTATATCTGCTGCCTTGGAAACTAACACCAAAGGCGATGATGATACTATAAGCTTTTGCTATGCTGATAGAGGCTGTGCTTCGTCACACTTCAGAACTAGTTGTTTCCAATCCTGTTTTAATTCTCGAAGGACCTCTTCTACATTGCGATCTCCGCTGTTTTCGATCTTCTGGGAGATGTATCGTGCTGCATATTCAGGATCAACTGCTTCAGTAAGAAATCCCTTAAGCAACAAATGTTCAGTAGGAGTAAGTTCTGCAGATGTAATAAGGTCAAGAGTTGAGCCAAGGATTCCGATATGTGCTGCCATCACAAAAAAATCGAAATGTAAAATTCCTTGAAGAAAAACAATTGAGGATTTTTGAAATGAGAAATCATTCCAGGTTACACGTGACAAATTAGATTCAGACGAGATTGGCTGATACTTGTGATTGTGGAGGTCCTTTGAAATAGAATACAATGCTTGCTGGCGCCTATCGAAGTACTGATTGAGCAGCTGCATTGACTACCTAGGTAGAAACAGCAAATTGGGTTGTAGATTCCAGAAGTCAGTGGGTAGTCTTCATAGGTATCTGTATATACCTAGGTACATTTCTTTAAATCCTAGAAGCTTAAGTTATAAAGATTACTTACCATTTCATATATAAATAAGGCAGGATTTACATTATTAAAGGTAAAGATTCCTCGTTAGAATTAGTAGTGTTAATGTAGGTATTCTCTTTTCCTGCCTACGCGCAGCACGTAGTACCACAATGAAGTTAATCGAAATAACTTATTCAAACTACACCTTCAATTTCTCTATCTCCATCTGAATAGCCTCAACTTCTCTGGCCATATCTCCGTATCGTCGTGCAATATCCGCCATTGGTCCTGGCACAGCTTTGCCGCTACTATTCTTCTTCATACCGACTTGATCGTACTCTTCTAATGTTTGAGTTGCTATGGCCTGCTTCTCTTCAAGACTCTTCTGGGTCTCGTAAAGATGCGTGCGGTAGTTTTCGAGTGCCCTTGTGCTTTCCGGGGTGTATATGGTGGATAATGTCTCGAGCTTTGTTACCCTGATTAACAATAGGTGTCAATAAGGATCTTCTTTCTGCCGCTACCAAATTCCACGTAAATTTCATCATGTAAATGGTCCTTGTCACGTACTGGACTTTATTGTTCATGCACTCCGCTACCGTCGCCAGATAGTCGGCATGTGCTTTCGTCGCTCTAGACAGAGCGCCATGTTTTGTTCTTTCCAGAAGAACAATCATGTGCTCCATTGCCTCGCCCCGTGCTGCAAGAAGACTGGCTGCAGTAACGGCCATGGTACGTCTTGAGGCCGGTAGTTCTGAGATTTGAAGTTCGCGGAGTCGATTCACCCTTTGCTCAAGTTGCGTGGAAAGTCGTTGAATTTGCACCTTCCTGGCGTTGAGGGATAGTCTCGACCGAATGCGTGATCGAGACTGATTTGCTACGGGGACGTTTGATCGTGTATTGTTTGTGGCGGCAGTTGCGGATGTTGAGCTCCCTGCGGCGTCGGCAACTGAGCGTAGGCTGTTGAGCCATGATGAGATTGTTTCGGATAGCAGGGGTGTGAAAATGTGGATGTTTTCATGGAAATGTTGGATGTCGCGGTTCAAAAGTGATGACTGTTTATCCTGCACGGGTGGTGTACCCTCGAATTCATCCAGTTCTGATGGCGCATCAAGGAACATCGCTATGACTGCGCTGGTTATGCGAAGCTATTCCTTAGTAGTCAGTCAGCAACGAACATATCCATCCCATCGGCAATAGAGACTAGTTACACATGCATTACAAGATGATTCATCGTCATTGCGGGAATCCAAAGACTTCGCGTCGAGACATGCAAGATGGCGCACGGCTTGTCCGACAACCTTCCTTTTTGCATTTCTTAATTGGAGGTTCTTCAATTCCTGGTTCCTAATCAGCTTAAAAAGTACTACTTCTTTTTCATATTGGTATTTGTTGTTATGTAACTTACCTTGGCGAGTGATTTCCGCTCGGGGCTGTCTGCATCAGCTCGAGTAGTGCCGTCTGCATTGAGAAGATTGCTAGTAAGGTGATGGTGCAGTTTCTTGAATTGGGGATTCTTTTCTAGTATTGAAGGATCGCAAGGGGGTATCATGTCGATTAGTTACAGTACAGTGGATTGATTGCTTGTTGACATGGTTGTGGTTGAACTGGAGGTGTGAATAAACTTAAGCTTAATACTTATGCGGGCTGCAGAACGGCCCAATCAGGAGCTTTATGTTTGGAATTAGTTGTTTACAACTACGTATTTACTCTTGTAGACATCTGGCTTAAGCTCCAAGCTTGAAATACTAAAACATTATCATTTAATTGAATCATAGTAATACAAAGTGACAGCTTCATGAGGGTATATCATCGGGAGAATCCCAGACGTCGTTCTGCCCGCACCCAAGCTTGCATATCAGAGCTTCCCACCGTATTTGGGAAAAAAGAAGAAAACAGGATGAGACCTTTCTTTGAGCGGGCCACGAGCATCGGAATGGAAAGAAAAGAACGCTCGCAAAGACCCCGGTAACCCATTCAGAAAAGCAACCATCCTCATCAAGTCATCGCGCGAGCGACTAGCAGCAGCTTTGAAAACGCCCGTACAAGCGGAAGAAAAAAAGCGAAAGCGAAATTAAAAAGCCTAAAAATCTCCTGCCAAGCGAATATGTACACGTACAAGATGGGAGTAAACCCGGTGATGCAAATCAATGCATCCCGTCCAATGAAAAGCGAGAGAGTAGGAAAAAAAAGGAGTCATCATGAAGATCAAGACCGCAAAATCGCGAGAGCTTCTGGAAAAGAGCCGGGTGTTAGGCTTTCACTCCTCCTCACTCTCCTCAGAGTCATCGTCGTCATCAGAACCGTCAGAGCTATCGGCGCCTTCCACTGAATACACTGGCTCCGGTGAGCGTGTGCCACCATTGCCACCACCCTGGAATCGAGAGAGACTGCCTTCAAGCATGTTGATCTGGGCCTCTTGTTCGTATTTACTCATGGGCTTGTTCTTCTTCGGCTTGGACTGAACTGCCGCCGAGACTGGCGCAGAAACGTCATCTTCCTCCATAACCTGTGGCGCATTCTTCTTCACAAACTTGAGCAACATCAATAGCACCTCATTTGGTAGTTCGTCTATGTCAAGCTCGATCTCCGTCTCTTGGGTACCCTTGAGCGACGGCACATTGTTTTGGATGATTCTAAGGGCCTCTTGCATCTTTTTATCAGATAGTGTGCTAATACCAGTAGAGATAAGATGCTTCTCGTGATACGTGATATTGCGCTTCTCAGACTTGCTGCTCTTCGACTTCTTGTCCCCTTTGGAGCTCTTCTTGGCATCCTTTTTGCCGGGCTTGGATTTTCCAGACTTTTTAGAAACAGGGGGGGTCTTTTTCTTCTTCTGAGTGATGGCTTCCACTTGCTTCGACATTTCGGCAATCTGCCTCTGAAGAGCCTGAAGTTTCTCCTGCTCCGCGTCGTCCTCGCTCTCTTCTTCATCGCTGTCTTCGTCGGAAGAGCCGCTCTGGTTGTGACTGTCCGGATCGTGTTGTTCAAGCCATCGTGTCTTCGCGGCCCATTTGTTCTTGAAAACTTCCTCAAATTTTTGACCGGCTTGATAAGTTGGATCCCCCGGAATGTTGAACTTGAAACAATTCTTGAACATTTGCGATATATCCGTTTCGAATTCCTTCGCATTTTCGTACTCGCCAGCCTTCAACTTAGCCTGAACGGTGGATAGGTCCATTGGCTTCTTAATAACGCTATGGTAAGTTGGGATATTTAGAGCGACAGGATCGACAGGGAAATAGAACGGGCTTGCAATAGCCCAATATTTGGGCTTATGCAGCTCGTCTAAGATCTCTTGGCAGAACTTAAGCTCCCACTGGAACTTCTTCTTCTTTGGCTTCGTAGAGTAAATTAAGTCCCGTTTTGGTGCGTGAATAGCACGCTTTGGACGTCCGTCGGGATTCGTAGAATCACGGCGAATAGTTGGCAGGCCCTCGGGATTCAATGCGAAAGTTGGGGATGAAGCGTTGTTCTGCTGCTTAGGGGCTGACTGGGCATTGACTCGGGGCTCGCGACGTGGAGCCGGTTCCTTAGGCAGCGAAGCAGACTTTTTGGGCCTCTTCTCTTCCACCTCATCAGGCTTCGGAAGCTTCTCCAACTGCTTTTGAAACAAGGCTTTCAGTCTCTGCCCTTCCACTGAAACGATATGGTCCTGGCCGTTAAATTTGACGGCATTCGAAGTCATCAACTCGACATCAGAGACAATTTCCGAAACTGCGGTATATTGATTCTTCTTCAACTTAGCCTCAATCGTCGATAGATCCATCGGGTCAGTAATAACGGAGAAGTAGGTTGGGATATTCAGCTTCAGGGGATCGACAGGTTCTCGATAAAATCGTGAATCATTTGACCGCTTCAGGCTTGACAAAGACTTTACCAGGAATTTGTGTTGCAGAGGGGTGATGCCGGTAGGGGTTTCAATAGATTTGGCAGGTGGCGAACTCTCCGTTGGTGCCGAAACATCCAAGCTTTCGGTCACATTACCCGTCGTTGGGACATCGCCATTCACTTTCGCGCGCTTTGCAGCGGGCTCTTCTTCCTGGTCTAATTCCCGCTCTCGTGCAACCTTTGTGGGCGACAGAGGAGCATCTTCCATGTTTACATCAGCGGGAGGAAGTGCTGATTCCGGCGACTCCTTGATGGGAACTGATTCTTTCAGTTGGTCGGGGACGCGGTCGGACGCAGCTGTGGTTGTTCCATCAGCGTTTTGAGGCTCATTCGCATCCCTCATTGGAATATCCTTATATTCCTCTTTTGGTGGGGTCTCTTCGGACAGTGGTTGTTTCAAATCCTCTTCACTTTTTACCGTAGGTGGCGTAGCCTCCTTATTCTCACTTTCGTCTCCCAGCTTGGGTTGCTCGGCGGACGAGTTCACGGAGTCAGTAGGTGGTGTCGCAACATTCACTGCTGGACTGCTCACTCCGTTTGCGAGCGGCGGCTGACTAGTTGCATGTCCATTTACCGCTGGAGTTGATTCTCCATTTCTCTCTGCAGCGAACCCATTGGCAGTTTCAGTTGCGCCTGTCTTCTCAATATGTGATTCTCCATTAAGAAGAGAGTCTGGCGATCTATGACGTAGTTAGTATAACGCTAAACACTTCAGACCGACGGCACGTAAGTAACTTGGGGGATACAAAATAAACATACCTATTGGCAGGGGAAGCCACTGCAAAGTCAGTGATTGCCGTTAGCTGCTCTGGCTTGTCTGTTTTCAAGACAGCAGTGATGCCTTCAGGTGGGGGAGTAGCCATGGTGAATGTCGAGGAGCAGGCCCCCCAAGGACCAGGATACACAAAAAAGCAATCAGTCAGATTGTCGCGCTGAAGATATTTGATATTTGGGCTCGGCGGACGAAGGAGTGGCAATATAGCGCACTCTCACACAGTCCAGACCTTCTTTGGAATTGGCGAAGCAGGAGAGTGCCGTGTAATTTGCGCACGCACTCAGGATTTATGGCGGTGATGAGCGGTCAATGTGTGTAGAGACCCAGACTTCGACAGGTCAATTGCGAGCGCGAAGTCTACCAGTGAAAGAAAATGCGACGGGATGGGCAGGAAGCAAGCGTCGTATTTATATCGCCAAGAACTCGGAGAAGTCACGTGAGAGGCGAGATGAGGGATGACTAATGGGCGGGAGGCGACAAGGGCGGAAGGAGCCAGAGAGGAAGCAGCGGCCAAGAGCGGGTGCGGTCAGGTGACTTTGAGGTGGGAGTGACACTAGTTAGTAAGGGCACGTGTCTACTATCTAGCAAAAGGTTATCAGTCAGCAGGAGAGGCGACTTAAAAATGCAGGATAGTTTAAAAAAATTAACAATAATAACAATAATAATAACACCGAAAGCAAAAGTGCAGAAAAAGGAAAAGAGAGACGCGTGTGGACTTAGGACTGGCTGGGTGGAAAGCAAGAGGCTAATAAGCTGTGGGATGAATGATGAATGATGAATCAAGGGAGACAGGCGCGTCTGGTGTGACGCGTCTTGGGGTAATTTTAGGCTGTGTTTAGTTGTAACTTGTGTGGGTGGAAAAAAAGGGGGGAGACAAACAATAACAAACATACGTACGTAGTGGTAGGCTGGTAGCAGTTAGCAGAGGCAGAATGGGCACGCACGCACAATCAGCAGTTCCGAAGACGAAAAGACGCTGGAAAAATCGGAGGGGTGGCAGAATGCTTAAGTACGATGCGCTCGTCCGTGACCTGCCGCTAGCCCCGTTGCGACCACTAGCCTCGCCCATCCTGGCTTAGCCCGCGCGCCTGCCGCTGATTGGCCAGCGCCTGCATCAGTGCTTTGCGCCTTGGCTGTGATTGGGCCACAGCCCCCAAAAGCGGGTATCCGCAGGCCCACGCCCAAATTCAAAACAGCCAAAGGAAAAAACGCGAAAAAAAATAAAATAAAAATTTATGTGTCGCCTGCGGTGGGCCTTACCCAACAGGCTCCTTTTTCTGTTTCTGGCTCGCGCTGTTTACAACGACAAGAAAAGTTTTCTATTGACATCACATTCCGAATGCTGCTGCTGGCTGTGGAAATTTGTTTACCTTGTCTGGCGCTGTAGGTTGAAGCAGGCCCTGAGCCTCCTTACTCTGGAGTCTAACTAGCCCGTCACACTGATGCAGTCAGTGTACGGAGTATTAACTGTATTTTAGCCGGTACAATACGGAAGCTGTTCTTCATTCACGGATCATATTTATATACGTATTAATTACGAGCAAAGCGGTATTGCCGGATACGCGGTCGATACAACGTAAATAATTTGCTGCGTAATTTGGAATTCGTAATTTTAAATTTACTGTACTCCGCAGGCCAGTCCAGCTCCCAATCAGAGCCGGACTTTTGTCCGCCGACGAATCCGCCGCTCTCACCGCGTTCATTTTCGAATTCAAGTCACATGACTTGGTGCCATGTGATCTCACGTGAATACCGATAGAAAGATATCGATAAGCTGATAAGAGCGATAGCAGCTCTGCTCTACCACCTTGGTAGGTACCTCTAGTACTAGAAGACGTCTATTAACCCGATTGCTTCATGTTTTCCCCATCAAAGTATGGCATATACCCTTCGCCTAACGGAAAGGAAAATTATTTAACATAGTTGTTGACAAGCTCTCAAATTGCATATGTAGTTTTTTCTAGATGCCTCAGGCGACAATCTAGCTCCGCAAGACTTGGCACTACTCCGTATGAGGACTAGCGGCTGTCCAAACCTAGAAACTTTTTTTTCTTCTCTACTACGGAGTATCGCCAAATCAATTTGATATCGAGACCTGTCGAACACATATGGGTTTCAAAGGATATCGCACAGTTTAGCGATATATCCTCTTCCCCCCTCCTAGGTGCATATTGATTGCGCTGGTCTTGTCTCCGTGTGTGTGTGTGTGACAATTCAAGATAAAGAGCAGCAGCCATGGCGAAGAAGACGTCGCGCCCGCCAGCTTCAAAGACTGCCTCCGCAGCACAGCCCGCTGCCTCGACGGCGACTGTCAATGGCAAGAAATCATCTATCCTACGCGCTGCTTTCTCGCCTTCCGAGTACCAATTAGCGCTCTTTGCCTCGGTCATTCAGGGTCTTGATTCGCAGCACCTCCGCATCCATGATATCCATACCGGTGCTTTGCAGTGCGAACACTCTGTAGCTCCCAAGGAGTCCATCACTTCGTTGGACTGGGGCTATCTTTATAATCAATCACATAAAAAGAGGAAGAGGAAGTCTGATGCCAATGGCTCGGCAGCAGCAGATAGAGCCGCCGTGGTTGCTTTTGGTACAAGTTCATCCGACGTTCGGATGTACTCTCCAGCTGAAGATAAAGTCCTCTATACCCTGGCTGGTGTGCATGATGGGGGAATCAAAGACTTCAAGTTTACCGTCGGGCAGGCTACAACGCAGGGCTGGAGTATTGGCGGCGATAACAGGCTTGTCCAATGGGATCTTCTTACTCAGCAGAGCATTCGGTAGGAGACCATCGATCATCGTACAAGCAGAAGTATTTGTTTCAGGTTGACTGACATGTTTTTAATTTATAGCGTCATAAATATCCCCACGACCTCGACTGTTTCGGCTCTCTCGCGGCCTATTGTCTCGAATCCCCCAGTAATATGTGCTACCCAGACTCCGATCATCCTTGACGTTGAGAACTCCAACGCCGAGTCCATCACATTCCCTTCAATGACTAATCCTATCCATACACTCATTCCATCATCCACTGTTTCAATCAAAGAGAGCAATTTCATCGCAGCCGATAACGCGCGTTATATCACTGTTTTTGACCCGCGAACAAAGGGCATAGCATACAACTTAGTGGCTGAAAAGGAGGTTGCATCATTGTCATTATCTGCCAAAGCTGAAGTTTCAAAGGGAGAACAAGAAGAGAGCAGTCCACTTGAGAACCAAGTTCTCGCTGTTGTGGTTGAAGACGGCACCGTGGAGTTATTTAACAGGCCATTTGTGCAGCCCGCCGGACAGGGCGGATCGAAAGCCTCCAATAGTCTCAAAGCAAGGGCCAAACAGATGACCCGCAAGGCCGATGCCATACTGAAGATTATTAGACCAGATACTGGGAAGGCAGTTTCCGCGGTTCAAGTGGGCTTTCAAGGACCCGAATTATATGTTGCGTGGGCTGAGGGGGGTGTGAACTTGATATTCGAACGTGTTAGGTGGCAAGACCAGGACACTGGAAATCTGGTTTTCTCGGGCACTACGGAAATCGCAGGCCGGAAATCCGCCTCTGTTCTTAGGTCTGCTGCCGTGATTGAAGAGCAACAAGCCAGCAAGTCGCATGTCAACGAGGGCAGTGCTGCGGTCGAGTCGGGTCTTTATTCTGAAGATGTGGAAATGAACGATGCACACATTGAAGACGGCTCCGTGGTGACATCCGATGCTGACGAAGATATCTCGGACGATGACCGCGAGAGAAAGCAGAAGCGTCAAACCAAAAAGGTGAACGGTATTAATGGTAACACCACTAAGGATGCCGAACTTGAGGGAGACGACGAAGAGAGAGAAGGAGAAGAAGAAGAAGCAGGCGGAGAACCTACCTTTGGTGAATTAGTGCAGAGAAACTCCGCAATTGACGTTGAGGCCGAGCTGGAATACGATGCTGGCACTGGAGGACCCTTGGTACCTATCGCGTCTAAGAACGGCAGCAACACCACCAACAACAACAAAGCTATCGCACAAATCCCATCAGGCGTATCCTTGACAACCGTTCTCTCGCAGGCACTCAAAACCAACGATGCCGAAATGCTCGAGTCTTGCTTCCGTACCTCAGACACCAATATCATCCGCGCAACCATTCAGCGACTAAACTCCGCACTGGCGGGTACTCTCATCCAACGAATCGCAGAACGGATGGCATCTCGACCCGGCCGATACGGACGTCTCCTTGCATGGATTCAATGGACATGCATAGCGCACGGAGGCGCCATTGCCGGAAACGCCGAGATCTTCAAACGGATGACTTCATTGTATAAAGTCATGGACCAGCGTTCCCGCACTCTCCCATCTCTGCTTCTGCTCAAGGGCAAACTCGACATGCTCGATGCCCAGATCAATCTGCGCCAGTCAATGGCTGATAGCAGGAAGCATGGCATGGGCATGGATGATGGTGAACTGTTGGAGAGCGTCACTCATTACGCCGGAATAGCCAGCGGCAATGATGATGATAGTGAAGCGGAGCGTCGTCGTAAGCGCAAGAAGATGTCGAGGTCGAAGCGGGATGGTCTCGGTGATGCTGAAGATGCTGAAGTGGACGATGAGATGGCTGGTGTCGAGCTTGGACTCGCGTCTGAGTCTGAGGAGGAGGAGGGTAGTGAGGAAGATGCCGATGAGGATGGGGATATGATCGACATTGAAGCCGAGGAGTCTCTTGATGATGATGACGATGATGATGAAGAAGACGATGAAGAAGACGACGAAGAGGAGGAGGAAGACTCAGACGCTGATAGCGACATGCGCGATTTCATCGTCTCGGAAGATGATGAAGACGAAGAGCTCTCCAACGATGGTCATGAAGAAGTCGAGAGACAGCAGAAAAAAACCTCCTCACAGCCTCAACGGTCTTCAAGGAAAACAAAAAGTAAATAAGCTGCGACGCTGGAGATAGAAGATGATTTATCTTTCTGCAAGTCGTTGCATTTGGCATTCGCATTTCACAAGTCGTGTAATCTTGTTCGTTTCTTTTTGTTCTTTGGTTATTATTTTTTGGGTTAAAAAGTCTTGCTAGATTTCTACTACAGTCGATCGATACATTGACTAGCATTGTTACATATACATACATCCATAGGGGAAGTTTTATGTGGTTGAATTGAACGGTTGTGCATACTTTAATCTTATCTGACGCCGACTGACGGCCCACGGGTGGGTATACCTCGGGATGTAAACATAACTTCGCGTCGTGTTGTCCTGGTCAAAAATACCTAGGTACACTCTAAGTATATCAAGAACGCTAAAATATAAAGAAAGGAGTGGCAGCCTCAGGATCTCTCTTCATGACTACGAAACATACATATAAAAATGAAAAAGGGGGGGATGCAACATCATCGGATTACTTCATTTCCTGGGTTTTCAATGCCGTCAATGGACTCCAGAATCGCACTCTTCATAACACCACTCGAGCCCGTGAGTTGTTTATGCGGCTTGCCCCAGATGCGGTAAAATCTAATAAACTCGCTGGAAGCGATCGCGATGCACTCATCCTCGGGATTGAAACCGCTCTCCTCGTCCTCAAATAACGGATTTCTGAAGTTGGGAATGCTAATTGCCGACAAAGCTCTTCCTACCACATACACATCGGGAAACGTTTGTCCATCCAGGTTTACATTCCAAGGAATAGCTGTAATCTGCTCGCAGCTGGGCCAAGCAAATACCACGACGCGAAAGGGATGCTCATACCCAGGCTGTGCAAATCCTAGGACGACAGCAATTTCACGGCGAGTCCTGCTCCATATAAGACCCGTGATCTGGGCCCACATATAGATCTTGGCCAAGCAGCTACCAGTCGGCGCATGGTAGAAATGAACAGTGCGATCTCCCAAACCACCTCCAGTGGCTAACAGTGTTGGCTGCCAGGGTGCGAACGCGGTTGCCTTGACCGCCGAGCCGTGCTCGAATCGGTGTTTTTGACTGCCGTGGGGAAGGATTACGGCAGACTCAGAAAGTCCTAGACGTGGAGAGTAGTTGGCGGAGACAACACGTCGGGGAGGCCGGGGCCTTGGAATGCTCACTGATCGAGAGTTGTTCGACAAGTCAACTGTTCTATTACGAACTCGCGGATATGTCCTAGGAGCTTGAATATTCTCGCCCGACATTGACGACGTATCAGATAGAGAATCGGTTGATGGCCGAGATCTGGAAAGCGAATATCTCGAGTCCAAACGAGTGCGGCGTCTAAATATTTGAGCGAGCCATGACGCGAAAATTGAGGTTGAACGAGCTTGGGGAACTGGATCTATTTGACTCGTCATAGCTAGAGCTATTCCTGGGCCTATTGACTGGGCTGGAATCTCCTTCTTGTGCAAAATTTGATTCAAGTCGAACAACAGACACACATTATCATCGCCACTCGTGGCGAGAAATCTGTTATCCGGCGACCAGGAAATACTGCATACACACCCATAGTGTGCGTCAATCCGCGCCAAAAGGGTCAACCTAGATGTGGATTGGAACTGACAAATTTCCAGAGAATAGTACCATATCGTACCCCTCTGGTCACCGACAGCCAGATGCTCCACAGAGACATCGATGGTAGAGAATATCGTGGACTTTTGTCTGGTCGTTGTAGCTTTGAACGCAACACACGTCAGCGGATAAAAATAATGCGAGCTACGCAGTCGACGGGACTTGAGAGTTTCCCAGAGATGCAAGTACCCATGAGTGGTTGCCACGGCTAAGATGCTATTTTTGCCATCTGCAGAAGAGCAAGCAAGCGCTGTGACTTGATCTTCGTCGGGATACCCTAGTGGGAACCATGCCACAGTCTTGCAGGTTATACTTGACCACATAAAAACGACGTCCGCCATAGCATATGCTAAAATTCCAGATGTGCAGCAGTAGGCAATTACAGAACTATAAAAGTCATCCTTAATAAAAGGAGCAAACACCGTGGAAAAGGGCACATCAGCAGCCTTTGTGGGCTGTTTTCGACCAGCACGAGTGCCTGAAAGAAGGTTACTGTCAACACAAGCACATTCCGCTTTTCTCTTCGAAAGACTGAGGTCGCTTACCCGGTGCAGATTCGGCCCTTTTCCATGCGCAGTCCTTCCATGCCAAAGGATAAAATCTATCAAACCGTGGAGAGGATTGGCAAAAGATAGCTTCCTCCGGTGGCGCTGGCTTGCAAATAGCGAGCTGTCGATGGTTTAGGTCCATGTCGAAAGCAGCTGCCAGTCTCTCCTGGTTCATCTCTAATTCCTCTGATGCGGATATGTCCTGGCTAAACTCATAGCGTGCAAAGAACATCGGAGCTGTAGACTTGCTTCCTGTATATCCTTTCTGACCATGGGTGATTCCCAGCCATGGGCCTCGTGTTGCAGCAGAAGCTCCTCCCACATTCCAGACAGTCCCGACACTCACCTGCCGGGGAGTGATTCTTGGCCCGGAGAAAGGATAGTGACTTAGAATTGCCTGGTTGTCCACAATATGTGGTGACATGTGTGGTGCCTGTATGGTATCTTGTATGATAGGAGGTATGGCCTTCTGATTACGCTGGCGTCCGAAAGGATTCTCATTTCTTTCCCGTCGACGGAGCAGCTTTTGGTCTGCAGTGAGCTCCATGGGTAGCTTCCGCACATGGTACTTTGTGATGGTGTTACCGGAATATGACCGAGGTGGGATGAATCGGTCTCGCATAGAAGTTGGGCTTCTGCGATGACTGGGGGAGAACCGTGGTGCTGCGATTGACCGGTTCCGGTCCCCGGACGTGGCCGCTTGGTTGGGACTTGAAATGAAAGGAACCGACACAGGGCCATGGGTTTTGACAGATCTTTTAGTGATACGATTCTTTGCTTGTCCTGTATTCAAGGATTGGCTGTATTTCGGGTAAGAAACAGAGGGCTGGTTCTCGCTGTCTCGTGACTCGCAGGACAGATGGTCAATGATGGATATAGTATTATAGAGTAATGAAGGTTGTGAAATATCGATTTCCAATGAACGATAGACTTTCTGCTGTGAGGCAGAGGGCTTCTTCGATGGGGGATAAGGAGTGGCTGCCATTGCTGCCTCTGCAGCGTACAGCTCAGCTAGACATGCATGTGTGGTAGACCTCGCTGGAAAAGGAACGATACATACGAGGCTTCTGTATGATATGCGGTGTGAGTGTGAATTCTCCAGGAGTTGGATAATGATTTTCATCCAGCGCGAAGTGAAGGAAAAGCGAAAGACGCTCTTAGGGCAGGCACGTGTAGACCTGCCGTTTTAGGAAGGAGGCAGGAGGAAGGAGGCACGTGATCTGCGGTGCTAGTGTGATGCCTGAGGCATACAACACAAGGCAGCCAGGCACCAAGGCACCAAGGCCACCACTCCGTGGCTGCCTCGTTCCTGCCGCAAGTTCCAAGGCTGCAACTGCCACAACTTTCAGGCTTCACTTTTCTTTTCTTTTTTTCTTTCTTAATTTCTCTGGACGAAGCCCAGTAGGAAGTGCAAGGCAGAGAATCCCTCTTCTGCCGCTATAGACAGGATGGCTGCCAGTGTAACTACGTCCTTCAGTGTACTCCCATCGAATCTTAAACATATAACTAATCACTCTGATAGCATGGCATCCCCCGCCAGAGTGTCCAGGCGGTAGAAAACCCTGAACAAGTCCAGAAAGAAATTCGGATATACCGAGATTTAGAGTCTGCTGTGCATGAAAAGGTTACATCCTGACTCGGGCAAAGTTGGGTTAGGAGTCGTCCTACATCTAATCACGATGATAGATCGCTGAACGCAAATACACATATGACACGCTGGAGCTAGTATCCGAGCTGCTGAAGAAGAATCCCGAATATTACACTATATGGAACCATCGGCGACTTATACGCCAGCATGACTTTGTTGAAGCTGCATCCGAGGCTGACCGGATTGTGCCTATCATCCAATCCGACCTGGACTTTCTTTTTCCACTGCTGCGCTCTTTCCCCAAATGCTATTGGATCTGGAACTACCGGCTCTGGATACTAAATGAAGCGAAGAGACTGCTGCCTCGTCAGACCGCCCGCCAGTTCTGGCAGAGAGAGCTAGCGCTGGTGGGCAAGATGCTGCACGCGGACAGCCGCAACTTCCACGGCTGGGGCTATAGAGCCTTTGTGATAGAGGCGTTGGAGGACTTGGCTGATGGCGAGGACCAGAAGAGCATGGCACAGGCAGAAATAGAGTATACGACCAAGATGATTATGGCAGACCTTTCAAATTTCTCGGCATGGCACTACCGGACCAAACTAATCAAAAAGCATCTGGACGAAAAACAGGCAACCGATGAAGAACGGAGACACGTCCTAGAACAAGGTAACATTTCCAGGTGTAGACGGATGATGATTCGACAGTGCGGTGGCTAATATCTCCTTTTCGTTGCATACAGAATTAGAACTGGCTCACAGAGCTCTCATTGACCCGTACGACCAGTCGCTCTGGTTCTACCATCAAAATCTAATGTGTGTGTTTGATCCGTCGCTGGCAGAGCGTACTATGGCGCCCAACCTAGCGAGCTCGGAGCGATTAAGATATATACAGGGGCAGAAGGAGTTAATCAGCGATATGCTTGAAGACTGCACGGATTGTAAATGGATCTACCAGGCGCTGGTGAACTGCAATTTGCTGGTTGCGAAGATTGAAGGATCCATGCTGCCCAAGGACCGACTCGACGTGCTGGGTTGGTTGAAGTGCTTGGTCCGATTGGATCCTCTGAGAAAGGGGCACTGGGCGGATATTGAGAAATCTGTAAATGTCAGTTCATAGAGCGAGCTGTATTCATAATTCTTTGACTAGGTAGGTAGTCATACTCAATTACTCAGAGCACTCTACCCCTGGCTAGATATGGGATAAAGGAGCACACCGGTGACTGCAGTGTGTCTTGCTTAATTGAGAATGGTAATATAATTAATTCAGCCCAGATATATCACCACCTATAAATAACTTAATAATTACGAGCACTGTTCAAAACATAACGAGGGCCCTTCTTGGTGAGTCGTGACTGCTCCGGCCAATCACCGCCTAGCTTGGTGTTAGTTATGTACATTAGTTAGCCGTTGACAACTTCACCTCGTCGAGTCAACAACAAACCTCAGCTGTCTCCCTCGTCGACGCTCTCGCTCTCTTCATTCATTCGTTCGTTCTGACTCGCAACCACTCTTTGCTGCTGCTAATACTTGATCCCTGATAGCCTGCACTCTCCCACCCAGCAATTCGGCCCCGTGCCTGCCTCCTATCCTCCAGCCGATGGCCGTTCGTTGCCTATACCTAGGTAGTTAACCAGCCACTCCTCCTGCAGTCAAAAGCAAGGGGGGCGCTCCATCTGCAGTCTGCCTACAATGAGTTCAAGCCCGGAGCCCAACGATTATGGCGAGGTACGTCGGTCACATCTTTCTCTCTGTGGGTGCCTAATCCTATGCACTGGATATTTTGCTTACATCGTCGGCTCCGATCCTTGTAGGACAGCTTTGAGGATGCCAACGAAGATACTACCACGCACACGGCTCCCTCAATGCCACAAAGCTCGTCGACACGTTCTCTAACCGATCGACGGTTGTCGACTGCATCTGTTACTACGCCGCGTGCTGAGAGTTCGCCCTTGCCCTCTGATTTTCCCGATGGTAACACCGAAGACGAGACCGGCGGTGTCAGCCCTGCGCCTCATTCCGAGAGTGAGGATACGCCCAAGAGGAAAAAATATCAAAAATCACCACTGTTAACTGCTCATCGCTTATCCACAACTTCGCTGGACGAAGTTAATTTGGCGGGCACCAAGGACGAGGACGAGTCTCCAGTCGCGACCAGTCCAGGCGCAGAACCCCCTATCGGTTTGCCTCGCGTAGTGTCCGCCGACTCAACAACTACGATGCAAAGCATGTCATCAACATTGAAGTCTAGTTTCCCGTCTGTACCATGGTCAACGGCTACAAAGCCTGTTCCCGCCGCCGCACCTCCTGCTGCTCCGGCTCCAGCTCCGGCTCCTGCTCCTCCACCCCTACCACCTCGCAAGACGGGTCCCTTTGCATGGCTCTCCAGGTCAAGCACCTCCGGAAAGGACTCCAAGTCACCTCCTGCTAACTCGGCTGCTAGTCGTCGGAATACTGCTGCATCGGTCTCAACACTCAACACTTTGGAAGGAGACGGTATGAGCGTCGGTTCAAAGAGACCGGCACGCAACAGTCTGAAGGACCAATTCAAGCTCCTACGTATGCGAGAAGAAGGACCCGACGCCGATCAAGCGAGCATCGCCTCCGGAAATGTCTCCGTCGGTACAGGGCCCGCAGAAGAAAAGGATACGCTGCCAACGCCATCACCACTTAGTGCTGGGGCTGGGGGATCCTTGCCTTCCGTGAATCCTAACCTCCCACCGGGAACTGTCTCTGGAATTTCGGCATCAGCCACCGACGCAGCGGCGCCGGTTGATTGGGAACTGTGGGAGAAGATTGTCAATCATGGGCCCGAGGCGTTGTCAGGGGCCAATTCCGAAGAACTCAATGCCGCTATAAAGCGTGGGATTCCTCAAACTATTAGAGGCGTGATCTGGCAAGTACTAGCCGACAGTCGCAATACAGAGCTCGAAGAAACATATAAAGAACTTGTGGCCCGAGGCACGGATAAAGAACGACATATAAGCCTTAGCGGACACGCGAATGGCATCACCTCGGAAAAGGAATCTCTAGCTTCGTCGCGTTCGTCTATCCGCTCAGACAATTCAGGCTCTCCATCGCGGTCAAGTCAGACCACAAACTCACCCATTGCTCAGGAGAAAGAGACAGACTCAATAGCGGCCGAGTCGGCTCGTAAAAAGAAGATAAAGGAAGATGCGGAGGCAATTCGCAAGTTGGAGAAGACAATACGAAGAGACTTGGGTTCTCGAACAAGTTACTCGAAATATTTTGTTTCGCAGGGGAGCCAGGAATCTCTCTTTGGATTATGCAAAGCTTATGCGTTATATGATGAGGCGGTAGGGTATGCTCAAGGAATCAATTTCATTGCCATGCCTCTGCTATTCAAC
This sequence comes from Trichocomaceae sp. PYS4502, assembly GCA_023625875.1. Classification (NCBI taxonomy): domain Eukaryota; kingdom Fungi; phylum Ascomycota; class Eurotiomycetes; order Eurotiales; family Trichocomaceae; species Trichocomaceae sp. PYS4502. Next base: position 55,319 of record JAMAFX010000056.1, read on the forward strand.
GTGAGTATTCTTTTCTCGATGGGACTGAAGTGCTTAACTAACTAACTACAACAGATGGATGAGGGCGAGGCATTTACGCTTCTCGTGAAGCTGATGAATAAATATGGTCTGCGGGATATGTTTATTCAAGACATGCCCGGTCTGCACCTTCATTTATTCCAGTTTGAGAGGCTTTTGGAAGATCTTGAACCTGCACTCTATTGCCACCTTCGCCGGCGCGGAGTTAGCCCTCAACTATATGCCACACAATGGTTCTTAACTTTATTCGCTTATCGATTCCCCCTTCAACTGGTTCTTCGTATTTACGATCTTATATTTGAAGAAGGCTTGGAGAGCACCATTCTCCGGTTCGGCGTTGCTATAATGCGTCGCAACGCCGAAACTCTTCTTGGCATGAAAGACATGTCGGGCCTATCTCATTTCCTCAAAGAGAAGCTTTTTGATGTCTACATTGATCAACAACCGTCCGCTAGCTCAATCCTCGAGTCTGGGTTTTTTGGAAGCTCTGGTGGGAATGACAAGGAGATTTACCGGGCCGACCTCATGGTGCAAGATGCTTGTGACATTCCGCTGACGGCAGAAACGATTCGTTCATACACGGCAGAGTGGGAGGAGAAGGTACGAACTGAACGGGAAAAGGAGCAAGAACTCGAAGGACTTAAACATACGGTGGCATTGCAAGCTGCCCAAATAAGGTCGTTGGAGGAGCGTGCTGAAAAGTCCGATCAAGAGCACGTTCAGCTGGCGTCAGAGCTGGTGCGAATGAAGGTAGAAAACGAAGAACTATCGGATGCGAATGAAGGGCTTCAGGTTCAAGTTCGGGAGCTCAAGATTGTGGTCGACAAGCAGCCTGCCGAGGTTGAGGAGAAGCTCCGAACAGAGATGGAGCGGATCATGAAACGAAACATGGAGGTGCAGAATGAGAACCGGAACATGGAGGAGCAAATGGCGGAGATGGAGAAAGATCTTGTAGAGACTAAGATGAAGTGGGCTGAGGTGAGACAGTACACTCCGTCTACATACTCATTTTGTATCTCATTTTCATTCACTAACGCGTCGGAAAACAGCTATCGGAAAACCACGAAGGCCTCAGGCAGAAATGGGCCGATCTCCGCAGAGCATTGGATGGTTAATTGTCATACTCCGATGGTCAGTTGCTTCTTCTCTGTATATTTTAACAATTGGAGGTCATCACACCTCCCTTTTTTTCGCCTCTCTGGAAGTGGACGACAGCCTTTGCATGTCTATACGTGTACATTGACATTGACATGCAAAAAGAAGATGTCTGCATCAAGCTTTCTCTGGCGTAGGCGTCCTTCTTCTTACATCTTGTCTTATACCATTTTGTATGATTATCACGGCCATTGCTCTGGTAAATGGGTATACATGTATACCAAGCGGTAGCAGGTATCTTTAGGAAGGTACCATGACATATTAACGTCTTGAAGATGAGCATTGAATATCGAAATATAATTCACAGCAGCATGTACTTATTTATATTCCTCTTGTCCCGTTCTGTGCATTTTGATTTAAGATCTCCGCATTGTGGGCGCTGTCCAATCGACGCAATCGATGAGGGGTATCCATACAATCCAATGTTCCATTGTTGTTGACTTAGACCGGGATACAATTCAACAACAATTAAATAAACAGCCACCATCAGCATCATCAATTCTGTTTTTCGTCTGTTTAGCTGTGCTACCTACCACACACATCATGGCCCCCATCGAGCGTATAACGCTGTTCAACATCCCCAAGGAAGAAGACCGTCTGCGTCTGATTGAAGAGTACAAGCAACTCTCCAAAACCGCCGTCAAGGTATGATGAAATATAACCTGATGTTTTTTCCCCTCTCTGGTGAAGAGGAAAGGGGGGCTAAAAGAAAGAAATGGGACGTGAACACAGGATGACAAGCCATATATCTCCAACGTCTCCTTTGGCCCTTGTTTTGAGGATGCGCGCAGCCAGGGATACAATTTTGGCGTTAAGACTACGTTTGCGACCCTGGACGATATGAGGTTTTATGATACCGCGTGCGAGGCGCATAAGGCGTTGAAGGCGTATGTTGTGGGCGTGAAGACTGGGGATGTGTTGACGGTGTATTATGAGAATGCGGCGTAACCGAGCCAGCCTGTTCAGAGGATTTTGGATCATCACGAAATAGTTAACTATTCATTCCAATCCCACAGGTTCCGGCCTCGAGGCAAAAATTATCTTGTATTTAACGATTTCCACAATCTCAAGTTCATCCTTTGCATCATCATCATCGTCGTCTTCATAGCCCGTCTCGCGTTGCTGCTGGCGTCCTCTTCGCCGCTGTATGAGAGCAAGCGGTTTGGCCAGTTTCTTGACTTCACCGGTCATGCGTTGGTAGTGTCCGGCATACAAGTAAACGCGTTTCATCCACTTGGTGTTGTCCGGGTCTAGGTCAGAGTAGTCTGGGAACATGAGCTTGCCGAGTTCTGTCTCGATGGTTTTGCATTGTGTATGGTCTGTAGTTTTCAGCTGCTCTGATGACTGTCCTGCATCGTCGGCTGCAGGTGTAGCTGGTATGTTGATTGTGCCTTGGAGTTCGAGGATGGCGAGGCCCGAGGGCGTTTGGAGGAGCGCGGGGAGCGCGTTGTGCTGGGCAGTTGGCGCCGACTCGGAGTCGAGACGGGCGGGTCGGGGATAGAGAGGGACTGAAGGCATGACTGTATAGCAGTGCAGTGGTTGCGTAGGACATATTATTTTTTCAATTGATTGAAGTTTCCTGTTTCGACAGAAACGCGACTTGTTTGGAAATTCAAAAATTGGCCGAGACATCTTATCTTATCGGCCTGGGATTGATCAGATAACAATTGATGTCGTGAGCTTCAATAGTTCCAATAGTTGCAATAGCTGCAACAAGTGCCAGTAGATGTGTTCTGTATACCTAGGTATATGCGAACTATTCCTGTCCTACGCTTTTGTTGTATGCAGGAAATAACCTGTGAAACTGTTTATAAAGAACCAGGTCTATGACAAATTCATGGGCACAACCAGACTAAATATTTATACAACGTCAGCCAGAGCAAGGTGGCACTAGGCTTCAAACAAAGAAAAAAGAAATATTGCAGTCATTTAATGGGGCTAGGCGCACAAAAGTTTGCCCCTGTCGGTACCTCGTTTGGATAACATGTCCATAAGCATACACCGCTCATCAGACATCTGGAAACCTCCAGCAACAACAAAGACAATAAGGCTTGAAAACAAGCTACATGTAGGCAGCCTCGTTAAAACTCTGTGCACCCTGGAACTCAGCCAGTCTCTGCACATCATGGGGCGTGTCTGCACTGGAGATTGCCAGAAAAGAGAGAGAAATGTCCAGGTGAAGAAATGAATAATAGAAGGGAATATCCCCAGGAAAATATCCAGTGTGTTGCATCTGAGCTGCCATATATGACTGTGTGACCATTGAGATATACCATTTCCTGAGTTTCTTTCATTGACCTCCGTGATTATATGACTCTATCCAAAAGAGTCATACACCCCTGTGAACATCTGATATGTAAAACCCCCGCGTTTATAATGACTGTGGGCTAACATGTCAGTAGGTACATTTCCTGCCTCGTGAATTCACTGCACAACAGCTCAAAGAACTGCACAATATCCCTAAAGAGACAGACAGCTCTGCATGAATCTACCGCCACAGGTCCTTTCTCTCGAGGGCTCACAATACCCGGCGGATTCGAAGGGCACTTTGCATGACACATTGCATGACACAGAGGTTGAGACCGAGCCCCGGGGCAATGATAAGGTGATGCCCGCTTCATTTGACAGAAAGAACAAAAAGCTAATATTGCCAAAAGGAGCAGCAGAATACGCTGTCCACATCAGCACCAGAGTCAAATTTCGCTGCCAGCGTCGGTGCGTCCTTAACTTGGGTGTCGGAGGACACAAAAGAGCGAGACAGTTACCGGAAGATGCGGTCAAGTATTAGCTTGGTTGCCCCGAATTCGCCGTTCGTTCCCAAGAACATGAACGAATGGTTGGCACATCGAATGGCGGTACTCGCAGAGAATGCCAAGAAGCTTGATCGGTCGATAGCGAAGAGGAAAATGAAACAAGCATCGCCTTACATTGTGCAAACGCAGCCAGTACTAGCAGGAAGAAAGCTCGCGGATTTCCGATCGACGGTGCTTGCCAGAGAGACGATTTGGAGGCCCGATGAAATAGACAATCCGTCCAGACCGCAGGCTCCATGGCCGGATTCAAGCGAACGCAAGCACGAAGGCTACCAGCGAGTACGGTCTGGCTATAGCCGGTTCCCACCTCTTCCTAGAGTGCCGGGAAACCCGACGGTGAACTGGAAACAGCGTTCGCCGATAACTCTATACGAATTTGATCAAGTTGGCCGGCCAGTCGCAGTGCATGAGGCGGTCACAGAACATGATATGTCTATGGAGGGAGGGGTTGGAATGTCGCTTCTTCGGGAATTGGACGTGTAAAAGAACAGACCTGGTCGTTGGGCAAAATAATGTTTTGGGCTCCTCGTTTTGATATTTTAATTTGGGATGCGTTGGCGTCAGACTTCCCTCATCGTACAATAAAACATCTTTTACTACTTTCGTATGCTAGCTGTCTTTTCCGTGTGATTTAAGCTCGTGCAGATATCGGGGGGAATCACGACTCCATGCCATTAGCACGATCGCAGGCGTCTTGAAGACCGTGTAGCCCTCGAATGATCTCGTCTGTAAATTCATCAGGGCTGACGCCGGGCTTGTTCAGTTTACCGTAACGAAGATCACTAAGGTCACTGGCAATTTGCTTTACTGCAGTCAAAGTGGAGGCCGCTTCTTTTTCTGCAGCGATGATTTCTCGTTCCAAGACGGCGCAGGAACTCTCCATTTCTGATAGAAGACCCGAGAAGGAATGATATGCCACTTCTTGGGTGCTAGATGTTGGCCCGAATAGCTCGACATCTAGGTTCATCTCACGGCGGTCAGCATCGCCAACGCCGTTGACTCCGGATGCCTTGGCGGCTTCTAACAAATCGGCTTTCTGCTGTTCGCCGGCCTTGACCTCATCCAGGATATGCTCTGAAATAAGATCCATGTCCTGGGAGCGCAATTCTTGCAATTCCCGGTACAGGACCTTGACTTGGGGATGAGACTGAAGGCGTTTCGGAAAAAGCTCCGTGAACTTCTGCAACGAGATCACGGTCGGTAGTGGTGCGGGAGACAATAGGAAACTGCCCAGAATAGATTCCTCCGACGGAGCCATGGCGACGGTCTCTGACAATTCTTTTATTGTGCTAAAACCGTAAGCCGGAGCAGGAAGATGGATATTGAAACTGCCTGCCAGAAGAGGCCCAGTCTCGGACTGCCAGAACCTTGGAAGATATTTAGATGCTGCAGATGAGATCTTTTGATAGTAGGAACCAGACGCGTGGTAGCTCCAATAAGACTTTCTAGCAAGCTCGGTATGTGCTGTGAAAGTTAGGACAAAGCAAGTCCGTGTCAAGTAGAGGCAGCAACTACGAGTGCATCATACAATTGCCCATGTATGGTGTATGATGCTGGGGCTGGGCGCGATAGAGAGAGAGAGAGTGTGTGTGTGAGTAGATAGTTGCTAGAGAAAGGGCTGAGGTTGAGAGGTCAACGCGTTTTGCCTCCTCCTTCCGCTGCGCTCGCTTCCCGTCCTTTTCTTCCCCCTTCCCCGTCCTCCCTGTCTCGCTCTGTTCGTGCTCTAAACTAAATATACGCTGCATTACTGCCCCCGGTAAAGAATTGCTTGCAGCTTGCTTGTCACTTCAGACTGATTGCATTTCTGGGTTGACTTCTGTCTCGGGCGGTGCGCTTTGCTCCTTGGTCTCTGCTCTGCTCTGCTCTGCTTTACCTTTACATGCATCTCAGACCTTGAAGCTGCCATTTCTCTATTGAAAGCGCGCTGCATTGTCAAAGATTTCTGCTAAAGAGTGATTTCAATCTTCGATACGCCTTTTGGGACTGGTTTCCAAGTTTCTCGTGTCTGCCGTGAGTGGGAGTTGCGTCGTGTCCAAGGACCCAACATCCATTTTCCATCACTTGCAACACCTGGAGGGCCCCAAATTCGAGGAAAATCAAGGACTCGTCTATTATTTTACCTCCCAGAGCTTTTAATTGCCTTTCAAGAGGGGTTTGGACTTGATCATGGCTCCGGCAGGTCCCAGCTATAATCGAGACGAAAGGGTCCTCTGCTTCCACCATGAAGTCCTTTACGAAGCCAAGATCATGGACTTGAGACACATCGACCCAGACGACAGAAAGAGTCCTTATGAATATCTGGTCCATTACAAAGGCTGGAAAAACACGTAAGTTATTATTGTTGTCCCAAACCCCACTAGCCATTACATCCTAGCAAGCTGACATCAATGGAAATGAACAAACTCCAGCTGGGATGATTGGGTTCCTCTAGAACGTCTCCGTAAGTTTACGGACGAAAACCGGGAACTGGCCACCCAGATCCGGAGAGAAATGACTGCTCAGATGTGGTCAAAGGGCAACCTCGCCAGCAAGACGGGCAAGAAGAGAGGTGGCTCAGACTCTGGACGAGGAAGCGAAGAGAGACAATCATCTGTCCCTGCCAAGGGTACAAAGCGAGGTCGTGATAATGAAATTGAAAAGGTACGTATTAGACTGACACGCCATCCAAACCTGTGTGCTAATTATCTGGTTAGGAGGACCAATTCCATTTGCGGCCATCAATCCGCATCATGCTTCCTGATAACCTCAAAGCATTGCTTGTGGATGATTGGGAGAATATAACTAAGAACCAGCAAGTGGTTGCACTGCCAGCACCTCACTCTGTGAATGCGATTCTTCAGTCGTATTCTGAAGAGGAGACCCCAAAACGCACAACAACCGCCGAGTTGGATATCCTTGAGGAAGTCATCATGGGCATCAAAGAGTATTTCGACAAGTCATTGGACAAGATCCTGCTCTACAAGTTTGAAAGAGAGCAATACCGACTGCTGCGTCAGAAGTGGGAAAGTGGCGCTGAAAATTATGCCGACAAGGGGCCTCTTGATATCTATGGAGCTCACCATCTAGTTCGTCTGTTTGGTGAGTGCCTTTTAATCTTCATTCTTTATGCTCTTATTCCCATGCTGTGATGCTGACACTTCTTGATAGCTGTGCTTCCTGAACTGATTGCACAGACTAACATGGACCAACAATCCATCAACCGTCTGCGTGAAGAACTCAGCAAATTCACAATCTGGCTGAGCCGCAACTCTGAGAAATTCTTTGCAAACAAGTATATCAGTGCCAGTACAGAGTACTTGGAAAAGGCCACTGGTGTACCTATTCCAAACCCAGGCACTGCAACATCACGTCTTGTGTGAGAGTAGTTCACTTCCTTTGGCCATCAAAAAGTGGAGCACTTCTGACGCTCCTTGATGTTACGTGAATTCCAGCAGAAATTGATTATTACCAAGGGTGCGTTGCTAGTATACGTAGCCATTGCAATTCCCAATGATACTCGATTCATTCATTCAACATAGTCATAACGTAATGTGTATTTGCTAGCGAACACCAGTTCTATTTACCGCCGCCAAAACAAACGACCAAAAAGTAATAAACATGGAATAACCTAATAGCTCTGGGGATATGGATATCAAAGAACAAGCTTCCTCGCATCCTCAACGGCATATCTCGCGGCACGCTTCAACTCCAGCTTCCTATCCGCCTCTCGCCATTTGTCCCATGTACTGAGGCCCTGCTGTGGTTGAATGCTTAGCGTATCGTAGCCCTGCTTGATTATCTGGTGAACTTCGCGAGGGCCGAGGTTCCTCTTTCGCGTGGCTGGTCTGGGATCCGTGCTGCCATCACCAGCAGCAGCAGTAGTAGTGCTGGCTACCGATGAGTCTCCCGGTTTATTATTGGGGTCGGTTTGGAAAAGCAAGGATAGGAAATGAGTGGATACTGTGATTAGAGTATCGATAGCTGCAATGCGTGATTGTTCCGCTGTCTCTTTTCCTTGTATCTCTGCTGTAGTGGCGGCAGTGGGAGACGGGGTCAATTTGTAGACGTCACGGAATCGTGATATGATGGGTCCGGCTTCGACGACTTTGTAGAAAAGGTCGTCGTAGGAGACTGGGTCAGGGAGGAAAGTGTCCCCTGTAGACAGGGTGAATGCGAGAAGGTCCACAAGCGAGATTGTTAGGGTATCGATGTGTGGTGCTGAGGTCAAATCAGAGGCGTAGGTGGTGAGAAAGCGCATTAGAGAGAGTAGCGTACGCCACATCTCGGACCAGTGGTATGTGAGTCTGGTTTTGTTGGATGATAGGTAGGTAAAGAGTCGGACTAGGATTGCGATGGTGTGACTATTGCTTTGTTTAGCACGATAAAAACAAAGAGGGGGAAAAAGGGGAGACGGCTTACCTATAGAGATTGGCATCTAAGCGGCGGCGGAGATTGTGGGTGATGGTGTCAATCATTATGTCGAAAATAACAGTCGCCAGCACTCGGTCACCGTTGACGAGAGGAAGATGTGGCTGTCTCTGTCGACATAACCGTACAGTACGTTTGTTTTCATCACTGCATATTCGCTTACACAGCACTGGATCTTCAACGATAATGCGAAGAGCTAGAAGGTTGAGCTCTGCGTACGTAGTTACCCTCTCGGACCGGTAAGCATGTTGCAGCAGATAGGATGTTAATGATAGAAAACTCGCAAAGGGGGATTCTTCATTGCGTTTTTCGGGTATTGAAGTCACCAGGTTATATGCAAACAGTTTATTTGCGTTGACAAAGTCGTACGTGGCCAAGAGGACTGCAGCTTCAGAGGCTGGTCTTTTCAATACATGTAAGTCAATGCCTTCCGCTATTCTTCTTAGATGTCATGGTTCTCACTCACTGTGCTGCAAAGGTCTCCTTGATTTCGTCTGCGGTAGACGTGGCGGACTTGTCTTTGCTTCCAGGGGCCAGGATTCGCAGGCCGAAAAATATGAGCGTACTGCTCAACGTCCACCCCTCTGGGAGATCGTCTTGGATAGCAACGTATGCATTCCTCAGTCCAGCACAGGACAGTCCCGTGCCTTTGACGATCTTTTGAATCGTTGCCTCATTGACAAAATCGTCGAGTCGTTGTTGATACGGGTTTTGGAATTCAAACTTGTTGTAGTTTGCTAATAGACCAAGGAGCAGGAATGGCTCTAATATTTGCAGGTGGGTTTCCGAATCATGTACAAACTGGAGGCGTTAGGCTAATTCCTACTCTGTAAGAAAGCAGGCAAGTTGCTTACCTTCATTATGGAAGGGAAGAAATCTCGCTGCATGAAATATGCAATTAGGCTGGTTTTGTATGCACCACTGATCATCGCGATGGTCGTTCTGACAGCCTTTATGCGAAGGTTTACTGCTATGTGTTAGCAGCCAGACAGACCACTGAATTAAAAGAATGCACTGCTTACAGTCCTTGCCGCTACGAATGATTCTGTCGAGCATGACGACAAAGTCTGTGAATACTTGGTCCACTTCATCGAGCCCGGCAAGAACCGTGATGATGTCGGAGCTAGGATTGGTGTACTTTTTGACCAATATGCTTCCTAGAAATATAGTGAGAGTCTAGATATACGTCAGAAGTAATTCCTTTTTTTTAATACAAATAGTTCGGCTTCTACCTCAAGTGCATGGGCATCATTTGGAGCCGCCCCAGCCGCGGCTTCGCGAATAGACCGGGCAAATAATCGTTGCGTGACTCCCTGTAAGCGAAAGACATCAGACATGCTGCCAGATCGCTGTCGGCAAATTAGATTAGATTACCTGCAGTAATAAGGTATCGTCTGGCGCGAGAGCGTCTAAGATACGACGCAAGTGTGCTCTATCAGGAGGCAGCAAGTAGAATTCTCGCCAAAAGCCCTCGCTGGGGTCAAAGCTGTCCGCCACCTATACGCTGGTTAGTGAAAGTACGTACTGAGCTGGGGAAGTAATGGTCCTTACTTGAAAGAGAGCTTCATACAGCTCTACGATTTTGGGCTGGAATATCTGCGGTCTAGTCTGCTGGGTTAGGGGGGAGGCCTCCATGGTGGATTAATAGATCGAGACGGCGATGTCAAACTACAACCATGGCATGGCAGGCGGAAACGAGAGGAAGAATAAGAAGAGAAGCAGTCATAAAACGTCTATCTGAAATATGACTGACAGGTACCTAGGTAGATGATTGTTCGATGTTGTTGTTCTGTTCTTCTTGTGCGCCGTGGCCAGAGCACCAGCCACACAGCCGGTGCCACATTCTCCAGGCATCTACCATACATACTGTCCATACCACAGAACACAACTAGACACAGCCATGCACTTTATATACTAGACAATGATAACAACTACTAACTAGCTTAGGGTTATCATTAATGATTTTATTGATCTTTTGCATGCACTTCCATATGCTTATCCCACCCCGCCAAAGCGTCTTGTTCAGCGCCTACGCAGGTTATTACCGGCCTGCCCATTTGCTCTCTTGGTCCTATATTCCCTTTTCTTGTTGTTTTGCGTAGATTCTACTATGAAATAGCAAGCTACACACAAGTCATGGTCAAAACAACAAAACAACCTTCACTTCTCCAGGCTGATGTTCCCCCAGCCATACACAAGCGACGTGTAGAAACACCCGAGCGCTGATTGGTTGAGCTGCAAAACGCCTGACTTCGGCCAGCGACAGCCGAGTTGCCGCCGACTTCTTCTCTTCTTCTCTTCTTCTTATTAATCAAATGATATGATATTGCTTTGCTTGTACCTCAACATACACTGATACGGACATTGCTATCTCACGCATCCCACACTGCCAGAATACCCTGCCACACTTCCATGGCCACAATCATGTCTTTGCACAGCGCTTTTCGTCCCTCAGTGACATCATCCGCCGCCGTGTTCAGATCTGTCGCCAGGCAAAGATGCCTCTGTTCTGCTTACCGGCCCTTCTCGTCACACGCTGGAAACTACCATTCCTCGAGACGAGACATGCAGACAGCCACTGCTTACCGGCCTCACTCGCTCCCAGAGTCTCCGCCTCCGCCCCGTAACTCCGGCATCCCAGACACATCCATCTCCGCGGATGGGCCCTACAACTCCTCCTCCTCCTCGAACGGCTTGTACAGCGCCGTGCCGCCGCCCACGACGACGGTCAGTGTGAGAGAAGGCGAAGCTCAGAAGTCGTCGCCCGTCATCAAGCCGCGTCGCTCCAGACTCCGTCCGCGGAAGGCGGCAATGACCCTCACGCCGACTGCCGTATCCCAACTCCGGTCTATGCTATCCCAGCCGGACCCCAAGATGATACGGGTTGGAGTGAAGAACCGGGGCTGCTCCGGGCTGGCCTATCATCTTGAATACGTCGACAAGCCGGGCAAATTCGACGAGGTCGTTGAGCAGGACGGGGTCAAGGTGCTGATTGACAGCAAGGCCTTGTTTAGTATTATCGGCAGCGAGATGGACTGGCATGAAGACAAGCTCAGTCAGCGGTTTGTGTTCCGTAATCCAAATATAAGTGAGTCAATCTATGCCTCGTGTTGAATAGACAGAAACTAACCACCACTGCAGAGGAACAATGCGGTTGCGGAGAGTCTTTCATGGTCTGATTTTTTTTTTGTACATTTGAACCATAAATTATGCAGTGCATTGCGCGGCGTTCTCTTCGTATTCCTACGAGATTAATTTACAAGTATATGCACATTTCTCAGTTATTCCTTTGCATTTGGGCATATATCGACGGACGATACCTAGCTTATATAGATTGATATGCCGGTTAACTCAATAGTTAATGATATACTCATATTCTCACTCCCTCAGAGCAATTACACGATACTAAATAATTAATAATTTATCTGCTAATGTTAATGGCTGTTTAGTATCTCGAGTCCTCGACGTCAACGTCGTCGGCGGCTGTATGGTTGCCGATAAGTTGATAACCACCGCGGATAAGCAGCGGATCATCTCACACTCGCATTCACGTAGCTACCTAAATTACCTAGGTAGTTATATCTACTTAGTATCACAAATGCCTCAGTCACCATGGACTATTCAGACATCTCACTAACTTCCCAACACTTGCCATCCCCCGGAACTCCACCGCAAATATACGTGATCATCCGCTTCTCCGCCTCCATCCCCGACGTCCAACTCGCAATCACCAGTCCCTCAACGACGACAGCCGCGGGCCTCAAACAGCTAATCCGCGCGCATCTACCGTCCGATCTCTGCAATCGAAGGATTCGACTTATCTACTCTGGCCGCGGCCTCGAAGATGCCGTCCCGCTAGTAAAGTCATTAAGGCTGCCACCGCTGCCGTCTTCATCATCGCCGCGGACAAGTACCCCTTTAGTATCCACGAATGCTGAACTAGCAGGCGAGGTCGCGTCAGGAGACAAAAAAAAGGGGAAAGCAGTGGTGCGCGATGCAGCTCTTTTCAATGATATACCTCGTCCTCGTGTCTACGTGCACTGCTCCATTGGGGATATTGTGCTATCTGCGTCGGAGCTCAATGCGGAGGCGGCGATGGCAACTACCATTCTTCTACAGCAGCAACAAAAACAGCAAGATCCTTCTTCTTCTTCTTCTTCTACCGCCGCTGCTGCTTATTCTTTAACGCAGACGATATCAACCCCGTCAGAAGATATACACGAAGAAGAATTGAACGACGAGTCAATGACTTCACCTGCTCCAAGGGGGTTTGATCGCCTATTATCAGCAGGATTTACACCGGGTGAAGTCTCAGCGCTGAGATCGCAGTTCTTGGCATTGCAGTCCGTATCGCATACGCCAGATACAATGCCTTCCGGCGCAGAGCTGCGAGAATTGGAAGATCGATGGATGGACGAAGGCTCCGCGGCGGGTGGATTGACGCTTGGTGGTGGTGGTGGTGGTGGTAGTGGTGGCGGAGGAGGAAGCGCTGATGATGGCGGAGGGTCGCACAGCGCACTTGATGATATGCTCTGGGGAGCGGTTATGGGGTTCTTTTGGCCTATTGGGTGCGCAATGTGGTTGCGGCGTGAGGAGGGGGTATGGAGTTGGCGGAAGAGTCTGGCGGTGTTTGTCGGGGTGGTGGTTAATGTGGCTTTTGGAGCGGTGCGAGTGATGAACTGAGTCTGCCACCGAAGGATTGTATATATATATGTATATAGGTTGTGTTTGTTTTGTCTTGCATAGCATGTTAGATACCCACAATATATGAAGATCATCGTCATTGAAATGCTTGCTAGTACACACATTAAGCTATAAGCTATAAAAAGAATAGATACACTGAACGCCAGGCTATAGTTTAAAAGCATCATCATATACAGCTACCGGAAACTGCTGAAAATAACAGCAAAGATCAAAAGAATCAAAACGGTGATGATTGCGACAGTGATCACCCGATTTGTAGCCATCCTGCAAGATTAAATGTCAGATCAAGATACTAGACGGAAACGGATATTATATGTATCGAGGGAGCGGGTGTAATACCTACGAGCCATACCCCGCAGCGTCTTGATACTCGTATCAACATAGCCCTCACTCTGGTGCAGGTTCTGTCGAGTGTGCTCAATAGTCTCGCGCTGTTGATGCAAATCCGCTAGCGTGTTCCGGCCTATAGCCTCCGTCTCGAGTGCAAGGCGCTGGCTATCCTGTAAACGAGCAGAACTGCGCTCGAGCCGTTCTGTCCCCGACAGTAGCTGCTGTCTTTGTTCCATGTGGATATCGCCCGCCTCGGGGTCGTCGGTGTACCGGGCGCCAAAGAGCGCGCGCCGGTCGTCAGAGAGGGACTTTAGTTTCCTCTTCAGTTCGTCGACGTCGCTCGCATAGTTACGGAAGCGGACGTTAACCTTTGAGCGAGCTGCTGAAGGGATGTTTTGCTTCTCCATGCGCATTTGATCAAGCTAGATGAATGTCAGTCAACCAACATAATTAAATACGCGGTGTCTAGGGAGAGGTTGAATACCAGCTCAGACGCCTCATCGAGCGCTCTTTCCGCCTGGCTAATAGCCGACTTGCGTGCTTCGCCCGAGGCTTCTGCTATCTGGTCGAGTTTCTGGTTCAGGTCGGCCTGGACGAGCCTCAGCTCGGCTTCGTAGCTGCTAAACAGCTCCGAGCCGGCATCTGTGTCGAGTGGATTAGCCATGGTGAGAGGCGTCGTTCGGTATTCACAGTTGGTGGCTCGGCGGAATGACGATGTCTCAGCTGTGGCGTGGTGCCGAACTTGGAAGTAAGTAAGTAAGTAAGAAAGTCAAGTGGATTACAGTCTGTGCTCCGTCTTATGTGTATCCCAAATGGAGGACTGATTTGAACGGGAAGGAGTTCGAAGAATCATTCAAGAATGGAGGAGGTTGGATCTTGTTGGCCGCTGCGGTAGCGTTATCAGAACCACGTGACAGTGGACTATGCATCCAAACCATTTGCATACATTTACTGTGACTTACAGTATACGATGGTACGACTTCTGTACAGTAGATGGCGGATCGAGTCATAAGCTGATATCACAAGTAGCCGTCGAACTAACACAGATTCTACTTCAGATAAAATGTGAAACACGCAATACCATACACTCCTTTCCCATCGCAAACCCTCAATTTTTCTACTCAAGATAGAAAGCTCCCATTATCTTGGTTGACAATATTCGCGCTCCTCTTGGCGTCAATGAACAGGTCCTCGCACTCGGCAATATCTGCAACGTCGATGCCGCCCGGGCGCCCGTTGACGCGCGCGAGGATGCTAGCAGGGGTGAGAAGCTGCAAAGCATAGCGTAGACTGATCTTGCTCCCGTGCTCGGAGACCTTCTCCAATGCGGGATCTGTGATGTTCAGACCTTCTGTCTTGGTGCGAAGGCGGATAATGGTCTTGATTTCGTCGGGGGTGTAAGGGTGCGTTGGGATGATGAGGAGACGGGCAAGGAGATCTGGCGGGATGCCATGCGCAGCTGTAATATCCCCCGTGCCTTTGATCACCGTGTTGCCCCTGTTTGAAGCCAGAATGACGATGGGGGCGATCGGAGACTCGAGCGCGCGATTCAAGTAGGTGAAACATTCAATGTCGAGCATGTGCACTTCGTCGATGAACAGTACTCCGGGAATTAATTCAGCGACGCCTTGGCTGGATTACGATTAGTACAGACATACTAACACTGAATGAACAGAAATACTAACTCAATATATCTGCTAACGACCTTGTTGATTTCGGCTCTGAGTTTTTCAGTAACCTCGGTTTTCTTTGGCTTGGACAATTGCCCAAGCATAGACATAAGATCTTGCCCGCCTTGTGGCCGAGCATTGGCCATACTGGTTCGTATAGTTAGCTGCTGTGAGAGCAAACGCAAGTATGAAACCGCAGCCACTTACTCTAAGTCGTTGAGTGTGACATCCTGCACAATCTCCTTCTTCTTATGGACCTCTCCCTTCGGAACTGGAACGTATTCTTCTGCTTCAAGATCAAACTCCGTGGCATAAGCATCTGAACGTCCCACTCGTTTGCATGCACCGGTATTTGCTTCGATATAGATGACGTCGCCGACAGTCACGCGCTCTTTCTGGATAGCCTCGTAGATACTAGGGTCAAGCCGCAGTTTTTTGGTGCCTTTGTACGACTTGAGGCCGATAATGAGGTGGCTGATGGTCTTTCCATAACCACCCAAGGGATTCTCGGCTTCTTCTGGAGTAAGTTCCGTCACTTCGCCCTCGTAGACTTCCTTGGTTTCCCGAACTCGCAGGCCTTTTCAATTTAAATAGTCAGATATGCAATACGCCATGTATCAGGGAATATATATATATATTTTTTAAAAAAAAAGAGAAGAAAAGAACATACCGATAGCTCTTCGAAAGTTCTCCATGAGAGCTTCTGTCTTCTTGACTTCTGCAGAGTATAATTCGCTTCCAACGATAGGACAGAAAGGTACTTTCGTGCCCAGCTCTTGCGAAACAGCCAAAGCTAGAGCAGTCTTTCCCGTGCCTGGGCCACCTGCAAGAAGCACAGCTCGGCCAGCCATCTTCTTCGCTTTGATCAGGTCTACTACCACGCCGCATGCCTAATGAAGTGATATACGATGTCAGTCCCGCGCTCTCTCTTGTAGAGTGGTTTGGCGTTCATACATACCTCTCGCGCAGCAGTCTGGCCAACCCAGCCATCGGCAGAGCTTTCAGCGGTGCCGTCAGGACGTAAACCGAGGCCCTTGATATGTGTATGCGCCATCGTCCTGTTCTCGCGCGAACCTCCCTTGACTTCGCTGATTTGCACCATCGTGGAAGAAACCAAAGCTTCGATTGAAGCCGCGAACTGGGTGAGGGATAGCTTCAAGTATTAAGTCCAACGTAGGCAAGAAGCAGAAACAGAAATCCAGATCGCTCAAAATAAGATACGCAGGTTCTGATTTCTTTCTTGTAAAGACTAAAAGAAGGATCTCATTCTCCGCCAATGGTTTTGATGCCTGGCGAAGGCGGTCAGGCCAGGCCAATTTCTTTCCGAGAATATCAACCACTGACCAGAGACAACCACCAGCAAACTGTGTCTGTGCCAGTTAAATATATCAATTCGCTCTCCTGATAATGCTCAGTCTTTGATACAACTAAATTACAATGGCCGGCTTATCAACCCGGCTGACATGCGCGTCAACCGCGCTCAATGCGAGCTTCCGGGCCCTGAGTCTGAACATCACCAGTCCTCTAATCAAACGCGGCTTTTCAACATCGGCAGCTCTCCAAAAACGCAAGACCTTACCTGCAGTGATTCCGCAATATCCCTACAAGCCGAACTACCAGTACAAGCAAGCCGATAGCGGTCTATACGGCGGCGTGTCGATCAGTTTCGGCAACAAGATCTCAAAGGGCAGAAACAAAGGCAAAACGAGACGCTCATGGAAGCCCAATGTGCGGTGGAAGAAGATGCACAGCGATGCGCTTGATAGGGACGTCATGATCAAGCTTACGCGGAAGGCATTGCGGACCATTGAGAAGTGCGGTGGGCTGGATCGCTATCTATTATCGGACAAGCCGTCGAGAATCAAGGAGCTGGGGTTGACTGGATGGCAGTTGAGATATCAGATTATGCAGACACCTAAAATGCAGGCGAAATTTGCAAAGGCGAGGAAGGCGTTGGGGTTGCAGCCGCCGCCGGAGACTTTCGAAGATTGGCTGAAGCGTAGGGAGTTGGAGGAGAAGGAGGAGGATGCATTGTCTTCGAACAAGAATAAGAGCAAGGACATCAACAAGGAGAATAAGAAGGGGGAGCAAGATGCACCCATGGCATGAGACTGCCACCTGGCATGAAGCCATGCAGAATGTGTACAATAGTAGCTGTATATTTGAAATTTTTTGTTAGGAATTCACTATGAACGTGTTATACAGGTTACTACCTCTCTAACCTTGAAATTATGTTGTACATGCAAAGCCCAATAGGCTTAATGATCTAGCAAAATTCGTTGAGCAAGATTCAGACTGTGGACATGATATTAATATTCAACGTCTTGTTAATTTCCTGTGTTGCAAGACGACTCGTCGAAATAATATAGACATAAAATAAGGAGAAAAAAGGTTAAGATGACTTCAAATGCGATGTCTTTCTCTGCCACATTGAATGATATGGCTGCAACTCTTCTTCGCAGCTTCGACTTGGAGCGTCACATTCGTTTAGATGAATGACGAAGTCGCCGTCGTGATACGTGCCATCAGCACTGACATCTGGCGAGTCCTTACTGTAGGAGTTGATACTCCGTTGAGGAACAAGGGCCAGTTTCGCTAAGATTGTTGCATGCCATTGGACAATGTGGTCCTGTAGTAGTAAAAGTTAGCAAGAAATTCGCACATCTTGCTAGAAAAAGACGGGGAAAGGAAAGCATACCAATGCATGTTTCTCTGCTCTTGCAAAGTTATATGACCGGTATAACGGATCGTACCACACATCCAAAAAGAACTTGGCCCAATCGCTTTGTCTAATTATGAAGCTCCCCGGGACCAAGTCTTCACCATCCTGGGTGATTATAAGATCCACATCTTTCGCCTTCAGATGTGAAAACGTTTTGATGACACTATCTGGCGGAACCACGGGATGGTCCTTGATCATCAACGATTCAAGCTGCTTCGGATCCAGGACATGCGATGTCAGGGAGAGCCGGGGTTCCATGATAAAAGCATTCACGTCGAGGAAGAAGAAGTACGTTGAATGCGGATTCTCGGCCATGGCATGTCGGACGGCGGGGATGGTCGCCCAGCTCCGAGGCTGTTGTTCTTTCAGAGTATAAAGGTAGTCGGATGTGTTCGCAAAAAAGGTCTTGTATCCTGCGGTTGATATGTCAGTCACTGATCGTATGTCTTCTTTCCACAATTGAGACCTGTTTTTACCATGACGCGAAGCATAGTCTTCGCGGTTACTTTCAATCCATTGTATATATCGCTCGCTCAGAGTCTCTCTGTCAAACAAGGTGACCAAGACAATATTCGCAGTACCAGAGGGTATCGCGGCCGCAATCGGCCCAGTGATTGAGAACGAGACCAGTCGCGTGAGAATCAAGAACAGAGAAACGGCCAACAGCGCAATGACCCCGATAGTTCTGAGCTGCCGGCGACGTTGAAGGGACCAGATAGACGTTCTTGGAGCGAAAGGGGGAGCTTTGGAGGACTTTCGCGGCGGTAGAGCGTAATGCATGGTTACAACGCAGTCTCGGCTTCAGCGAGGGATTGCAGAGAACAGGTCAGTCCTAGGTTAAGATGTCCCAGAACATTGTATTCGACAGCGTCCAATCATTTGTGCATTTGAGAGTGGAAGTGCCTGGCCGAGAGGTGGAATAGTTAGTTAGTAGCTTTGGTGTCGTCCAATGCTTAACTTGGCAAGTTTAAAGATGACGGACTGCAGGCCCGGATCATCGATAATCCTGTGCATGCCTCAGCATTCAGGCTCACCATATTGAACTACATCCATACCTACCTCTTATCACACCAACTCATTATTATCTGATATTTAACAACTTCCAGCTAAAACTCGGAATTATGATTCCACCGCTCCAGGTACGCCCTCTGGCGTTTTCCCCTGATTTTTCGGTTTATCATGCTATACGGTCGATGCATGTAACCGAACAATCATTAATATGGATATACCAAACGACCAAAAAGAAACGACTCTTCATTCGTTGCATGGCCGCAAGATTGTTCGAATCGACAACAATCTTGTCGTGAAATCTGGAGATCTCAAATCTCACGAAGCCCAAACACTTCGCTTCATTGCAAAGAATACAACAATCCCTGTACCTAAAGTCCGCGATGTCCGCTGGGAAGATGGCCGCGTTGTGTCTATCATAATGGATTACATGCCGGGCAAGCGACTTGATGAGGCATGGGATAGAAACTCTCCATTGCCGTTGAACTTCATTCCTATGTGAACCAACTCCGTTGTTTGAAGGAGAACTATATCGGTGCTATTGAGCGTGGGAAAGCTATAATTGGACAGCGTGCATCAATCGAATGCGGCCCGTTTGATTCAGAGCGGCATTTCAATGAGTTCATCTTAGGGGATATTGTGAAATCAGCGCCAGATGTACTGCGGCATTGCGCTAAATTTGCACTCATGGATAACCACGACATTGTTTTCACTCATGGTGACTTTGCCCCAAGAAATATCCTTGTTGAAGGTGGCCAAGTCACTGCTATCCTTGATTGGGAATATGCTGGCTGGTATCCTGAATATTGGGAATATATTCAGGCTCTGCGACAACTGAGACCAATGCCTGACTGGCTGGAATACCTTCCCCGTATACTCCCACCTAAATATGAGAAAGAATATATTGGCATGTTCTTCCTCGCCCGCCTCTTACGGCACTGATTATGGATATCAAACACTACGATACTGGAAGTATCTAATCAAGCAAACTATGGTGACAGCATTATTCCCTCTGGTTTATTTAGAAATGTATTTCACAGAAGGTATATACTTGTTTGATGGACGAGCGTCTACAGTAACAAACCCGGCTATGCCCTTGCCATGAAATGCGAGAGAGAAAAGCGGAAATGAAGATGAAGATGAAGATGAAAAGAAAACAAGCAAGAAAGGAAGAGAAAAAGAGAAAAGAAGAAAAAGAAGTGCCATTCACCGAGTGAGAAAATCTTCAATCTCGAACCCGACGCGCTTCAGAGCTTTCTCCTCGATATCCTTCGTCGGGTCAGGCAGTCGGCGAACAATAAGAGTGCGCGCCTCATTAAGACGTACTTCAACGGGGTTTCCGGAGCCGTGACGCTCGAGTTCCTCTCGGTCACACTCCCGGATATGTACGGTCACGTCAGGACCAATACACGCCCGCCAAAGCGACGCCATCCACTGCCAATGATCGAGAAACTCATAGCGGTCGTTGATAGGAATAGAGCAGGCAAACGCGTCTGCAGTCGTAAGCTGGTATCGCGGAACTAGGGCAATAGGAACTGGTGAGGGGCTAGTAGCAGTAGTACTAGGCACTGTCGTCGGTGGAGAAGGGCTCGAGCCTGCAGATAGCATTTCTATGCCTGACTGAGGCGACCCGATTCTCGAAGAGGATTTGGAGCCGTTTGCCGTCTGTGGTGACGACCTGGGGCTGCCGCTGATAAACTGAACGATCTCGTCGGAGATCCGGTGCCAGGCGGAGATGACGTTGAGATAGTCAACTGTTGCATCCCCCATTTCGCCTGATGTTGAGCTCTTGCGAGCTAGAATGTCGGGCCCTTCGAAGACTCGGACAATGTATTTTCCATCGTCCATTAAGAGCTGTCCCAGGTACTTTAACATGACCTTGACTTGAGTCAGGTCCTGCCCGTCGATTGCAATGACAACGCCTCTTGACTGCGGGTTGTCTTGCTCGGAGAGCGGCGGAGAAATCTTAGCCAGGACCTTGATCTTGTTCAGGACTGGGATTGTCATGACCGTGTCGGCCTGAATGCGAGTGTAAGACGCCCCATCGGCTATTAAAGGTGGGAGTGTCAAGCTTGGGTCGTAGTAGTTCTCGCCGTCGTGCCGCTGTTGAGCGGCATGGATATGCACGTTAGACGAAGGGTCAGCGTGGCTTCGAAAATACGCCACGCCGGGACGCGAGCCGTATGTCTGTTGCTGAGAAGAGAGGGAATAACTTTCTGTGTCAGGACTGTCCATGTTTTGAAACGGGCTCCCGTTCAGACGACGGCGTTTTGCGTCCAGGGGCACAGTTCCAGGCTCTCGCCACTGGCTGCGGCGGTCTGGGTCATTTAATATGTGCAATGCAGATGGACGACGTTCAGACTTGTTATTGCCATTGCCGTTGGCACGGGAGGAAATGTGATGGGGAGACAGCGAGTCTAGGGAACGACCACTCAGGGGAGGCACAGTAGCAGTCAGGGGCGTATGAGGTGTAGAAGGCGGATTCATCAGCCGCCCTCCACACCGATTGCATACCGTCGAGCCCATCTGGTTGCTAGTAGACAGGGCTCCGTTACGAGCATAGCCGTCACGTCCAAATCTCCTTGGCTGATATCGATAATCTGGGTACTGCTGTTGATGCCGGGCTTTCTCTGCCTGATTTCAACCGAATGTCAGCCACACATGCAACAGGCTAGATGCAGATAGGTACAACTAACCGCTGCCAAAGCCTTCCATTCCTCCTTGGTTTCCGCTGGTAGAGCTCTCCACTGTTCTCCAATGATCTTGGAGATTTCTGGGTTTGCGAGACCAGGATTCTGCGCTACCACGGCTGCCTGATAATGCTGTCTATACAAAATAAATGCTACATTATCAACATCGCATTAGCTTAGTACATAGACGCGAGTGAATGCATTAGGGCTGAGGGCGTACCATTCCGGGGTCTCGGGATCTTGGGGTCAGGCTGGCACAGGCAGAACTGTGATGCAGCCTCTCTAGCAGACTCAGACCTCGTTGGGCTCCCCGACCCTGAGCGGTCTCTGCTTGCCGATCCCACGGTTGCTAGGGTCGGCGTGTTCTGCCTCGACGAAGGCGCGGTGAAGCTCCCCGTCTGCTCTCTGTTCACCACAGAGAGCTGCATCTGGGACAAGGCTGTTGAGCAGCTGTCCGGCTCCTTGGCGGCTGCTCGCTGTGCTTCGCCGGATGCAAGTGATATGTCCTGTAGAGGCAGGGGCCTATGGTCATTCATGATTTTGTGCTCCAAGAGACTGCTGGTCGGTCTATGTAGAAGTCGCGATGCCGGGTCATCGTACAAGGCCACTGGCCGAGGAAGGACACGGTCAAAGGACATGACAATAGCTTGTTGGACGGAACAAACAAACAAGCCCAAGTCTGTATTTACTGGCTGGAAATTGGTATGGCTGGCGGACGAGTCTCGTTGTTGGCTTGTTCCAGAGAACAGAGAAAGGACTTATATAGATAGAATCCTCTCGGTCACGAAGCCGCTGAAAAGGGAAAGCAGAAAGGAAGAAGGGGAAAATGATATAAAAAGAAAGATCGTAAGCGGAAAAGAAAGCATTCAAGATGGAGGGCGAATGAAATGCTCGTCATCCTAATACTAATAGCTACATCGGTCAGGCTCAATCGCTTTGATCTGCCGCCACAAGGACTTTATGGGGCATGGGGTCAACAACCATAGCAGTAGCTGTGACAATAAAATGCCTAATAATAATACTAATTCTGGCAGGTAGCAGCATATGCAGTCGCAAGAAGCCGCCAGAAAGAGACGGACCTTTGGGGGGGGGGAGGGTAACGCAGCGCTTTGTCCCGGAACTTATAGTGCATCAATGAATGAAGATGCTGCACTCGTGATCAATTTATAGCGCTTTCTTTGCGGACAGGCAGACTTCACGAAGATCGTTTTATTTAGGATTACCTTTTTTTTTCCATTTTAATTCTTTTTTCTGGTCTTTTCCTTTCTTTTGTGGCATGCAAACAATCACGGCTAGTCGGTGAGCCGCGGGAAATAAAAAAGCAGCAAAAAACAAATAAAGAAGCAGAGAATCGGCAGATTCTCTATTGTCATCGATCAAGAACAAAGAAATTCGCCCTTGTTACCTAGCGCCCAATACGGCAGGCTGCAGCAAAATCCTACTCAGTCAACTTCAGTCAGTCAATCAAGTCGCGCTTTTTGTTTCTGGCGGCAAAATGCGGAGGGGCCACTATGCTGCTACAGTCCAGTCAGAGACGGGAAAGGGGGAGACAAAGTGATTAATCTACAGGCTTCATTTCTGGGGGGTGACGATTCTGGGTAACCATGAAGTATGTACAATTCCAAATCGGTAGCCCAACTTAGTAGGATCCCCATAAATCCATTCTACTCGGAGCTCAGCCCCACTGGCCTGACAGACAGTGCCAGGAATCGGGGATACCAGTACCTCCCTCCTGGGTCCTTCACGGCGGCTCCAATGATCAGCCTCACCGCTGATAGCCCTGCCAGTTACATCTCTATGATGGTGACGACGTTGATGAGACGGGCCTAGAGCAGTGAAGTCAACCCTTCCTGCTCGACTGGCCTTGAGTCGTTTGGCGTGGGACAACACACAGTTCGAAGTCGAGATGAGAAAAGAGATGAGCGGTGAACTGCTGCTATCTGCTTCGTGGGAGGCAGCCAAATGGCAAACGATCATCTGATCAGAAATGACCAGGATGATATTGTTTTATTGTGACTGAACTGCCGGAAAAGGCATCGAGAGAAAGAAAAGGACATGCCTTTCCCGTCTCTGCGCAGGTGGTTCTTTGTAGTCTTGGTGATACAGACGTGGCACCGGTTTCTAGTTCTTTATTCTATGTCGAATTTGTTTCCGTGATCCAAAGTCCTTTAATATCGTGAAAGATCTCTCGAGACAGCATTTGATTTGCGGCCGGGCCGAGATGCAAGCCATCCCTAGCGGTTTACATTGTTAGCTTCTCTTTGTTTCCCGTTCCGGTAACTTTGTGGACAACGAACCAGAAGAGGAATTTTTCTGGTCTCTCACACCGCTGGTATTTGTCAACGAGGACAGGCAGCCAATGGCTTTTGGTCTCAATGCATGGGTTTTCGACATCATCCCAGGGATTCTGCCTTCCTAACCCATGTCCGTCCAGGATTCCCGCCATAAAAAACTGCGCGGATCGGATTTGATTGGTGAGAAATTCGTTTGTGTTGAAGATATAAACGGAACCGTTTTGCCAATTATTCGCCTGCTCTGTCAATTCTGTATTCCATTGCTTGACTACAGAAACCATATCTTTCTGGCCCTGCGATGGATCAAACGCAGGAAAAAATGTGGGATCGA
Source organism: Trichocomaceae sp. PYS4502 (assembly GCA_023625875.1). NCBI lineage: Eukaryota > Fungi > Ascomycota > Eurotiomycetes > Eurotiales > Trichocomaceae > Trichocomaceae sp. PYS4502. The sequence goes on from JAMAFX010000056.1 coordinate 79,461, forward strand.
CGGACGTCATCAGGAGGATCTTAAGATCATTCGAATTTGTGTGCTCTGCCAGACGGTCCAATTGCCGGAACATGGTAGTGAGACTACGCTTAATAGAGCTATTTATGTCTTCGATTTGCGCTCCATTGAATTTCCATATGTCCCACAAGAGGAACGACAAGGCAAAGACGGTATTGTTTGCACGCGTCTGCAAATCGCCAGCCGCAGGGTCATTCTGGGTTGCACGCAACTCTGCGGCGAGCCACTGGTCAACCTGACTGCGAAGGTCTGGTAGCGGCTCCAAGGCACGCGACACATCGGTGTCCACGGTATAGAGCTCGGTTTCATCGACCACTGATCCGCAGAGGGAACTCTTGCAGACATGTTCCTTCTGTGCGTAAGTTTCCAAGTGACAGGGCCACTAGTATTTCCAGTCAGAAACTAACTTTTACCACAAGATTCCGGAAGTATGAATCTCTGCTTACCATCATACAAAACCATTCGGGCCATGCTCGGCCCTCGCCCGCAAGGCGCGAGCCGGTGTCACTCCAGGCATCCCCAAAGACAACCAGTCTATTGGAAGATCCAGTTGAGTTCTCGATCCCAGTCTTCGAAGTGGTGTCATGGTTGGTTACGGTATCAGGAAGAAGCAATTGGCTGCCCACGGTGTAGAAATTCCCCGAAGCATACAGTATGGAGAGAGCGATCAGAATGCCTATGAAGGCGAGACTGGCGAGTACGTATAATCTCGTCAGATAACGTATTTTCCGGAGCATTTTTCTGCGTGAGAGAGAAAACAAGGACGAGGAGGGAGAGGAGAGGAGAGGAAAGAGAGAAGGAGGAAGGGGGAAGAGGGAAAAGGCAGCCGATCAGACACGGTGTTTTCTAGCTAAAATGTGATATAGATGCGCCGTTTGTTGTACTCCGTAGCTTGTCGAAGTCGTCGTTGGCTGAGGCGCTACGACTATGGCACTATGTTAATCTGCCAAGACGCGGCTGGAGAATGAGATCTGCAGAGGAAACTTAGAAGGTCAAGGATCATACAGTGATAGTATAACTATACATAGATGTCAGAGTGTGAGATGCAAAATATGAAGCCGGTAGTTACAGGATATAAGTCGGAAGAGGACTTGACGAAAGTAAAGACGACCTCAGATAAGGAGAAGAAGCCGATGGAGACGCGTGCCTCAGGCTGTCCACGAATCAGACTTTGGGCGGCACACGACATGAAATTTCAGTACGGCGTAAATTACGGCTGAAACAGTCCCTGGAGGAGGCGCCGTCCAATCACAGGCGGGATAAGATACGCGTAACGAACGCTGTGACGCGGGTGGCGGCAAGCCACATGCTTGATTGCCCGATGTGGAAGGAGATCTCGAAGGGCCGCGTGTTGCTGATTGCCTGGTTGGTTTTGTTTGTTTTATGCTGAGATGTGGAAGTGGAAATTGGAGTGTTTAGTGGGCAGTGCTCCGGAGTCCGTAGAGTCGCAGCCATCGGCTTACTCCTGCCACCTATCAGAGAGCATACGTAAGCTGGGATGCAACGACAGAGGATTTAAATTTAATTTGCAGTAGGCGATTAACTGCTGCTACGTTAAGCTCGTTAGGTTAACTACGTACATCGACTACGTAAGCTAGCAGTGTAGTATAACTCGCGCCATAACCAGGATAACTGAGTCTAGTTACTAGTTCGTGGTTAGGGCAAACCCGCTTCCTGCCTGAGGCATGAACCACGTGACTCCCAGTCACATGACGGCGCGGCGAGCCCTACGCCAAGCCAAACAGCTTAGTCAGCATCGACGTTAGCGTCGGTAAGCGAAATTTCCCACAATCGAAGAGAGACTTCACGAACATTCAACTCGCGTCTCCGTCTTGACCGCGCAACACCCCCGTCAAGATGAAGCTCAATATTTCCTACCCGGCCAACGGGTCGCAGAAGCTGATCGAGGTTGACGATGAGCGCAAGCTCCGTGCCTTCATGGAGAAGCGTATGGGCGCTGAGGTCCCTGGAGACAGTCTCGGTGATGAGTTCAAGGGCTATGTTTGTCTCCCCTCTCTACTTTCCTTTTTTTTTCTCGCAATTCGCTCTAGAGGACGGTCGGCAAACGAGCGTTTCGAGCATCTCTGCATCTCTGCATCTCTGCATCTATTGGAGTCTCTGTGGCCGTCACACCTGCAATCAAACTCGCATTGGAATTATACCGAACATGGCTGGGAAGGACACAAAAGACAGGCTACTACAAAAATATGCTCGCAATATGAATGGAAAGAAATAGCCACAACGTCAAATTTACAACACAAGACCAATTGTCTCAGTTATGAGTCGTGCAGATATGCTCGATTTGCTCGGACCGACTCCGAAGACACCCCTCGCTTTCTTTCGACATCTTGGTGATATTTACAACGTCTCGGGCAAAGGATGCGAATGCGCTTTCTTTTCTCTCAATTTTACCATGACTTGCCGTGCTTAGACTAATTTTTTATATGCAGCTCTTCAAGATCACCGGTGGAAACGATAAGCAAGGTTTCCCCATGAAGCAGGGTGGTACGTATTATTCTTCGCTTGACTTGGATTGGCACAGACTGAAACTGATTTTCCTTCGCACTATATATAGTCCTCCTTCCCAACCGTGTTAAGCTCCTCCTCAGCGATGGCCACAGCTGCTACCGCCCCCGCCGCACTGGTGAGCGCAAGCGCAAGAGTGTTCGTGGTGCCATCACTGGCCAGGATTTGGCCGTCCTCGCCCTCAGCATCATCAAGCAGGGTGAAGGTGACATCCCCGGCTTGACCGACGTTGTCAACCCCAAGCGCCTTGGTCCCAAGCGTGCTACCAAGATCCGACGATTCTTCGGTCTCGACAAGAAGGACGACGTCCGCAAATTCGTCATCCGCCGCACTGTCACCAAGGAGGGCAAGAAGGATTACACCAAGGCCCCTAAGATTCAACGTCTGGTTACTCCTCAACGTCTGCAACGCAAGCGTCATCGCATTGCCATCAAGCGCCGCCGTGCTGAGGCTGCTCGCGAGGCTGCGTAAGTTTCTCCCCTACTTCCGCCCGGCCAAGGAAGCGGATCAGGTACTAACGTGTTTGAAAATAGTAACGACTACGCTAAGCTCCTCGCTTCTCGCGTCCACGAGGAGAAGGCTAAGCGAACCGAGCTCCGCAAGCGCCGTGCATCTTCATTGAGGAAGTAAATTCGGTGCTGAATGATGATATTGTGTGGGGTGTTGATGTTGTTGGAAAACAAAACGATTTCAGGGTGTTGTTTCTCTTTTTATCTTCTGTGTAATAATGAAAAAGATGGAAACCCCCCTCGAAGTCGATATTTTTTTTTTACATGTCTCTGGTGAATGAAAACAGAAACGGATCACCAGCAAGGCAAGACCAAAAAAAAATCTCATAATGATGAAAAGGAAACCAGAGGCGCAATGCAAACATTGTTTAGAATTCTTAAATCCTGTGTCTTTATTGTAACAGGAGAGGGCACGCTTTGGAGGTTTTATTTTTTACTACTACCACTTTCTGAAGATTTCTAGTGAGAAATGGAAATTTTCTACATCCTCTTAATTTTGATTCCATACCTAGTTAAACCCTATCCATTCAAAAAAATTATTGTACGCTCATATCACCCATGAGGAGAACTTCGAAGAGCAAGCAAAAGAGATTGACAACCTAGGTATATTGTAAGAAAATTCTTTAATCGATCCATTCCTAACATAAATACTCCATATTTTCCCCGGAAAATACTACAATATCTCTAAGTATACAGACAAGACAGTCGACCACAAAGCCTCTCTGCCTGTGACCAAAATTTAAATACAACATTGCGTCTTTAACACATTGAAAAGGCATGAATAAAACTGAAACCCTTTCGTCTTTCGGGCTGATGCATAATTTTTAGGTATCTCAATTCAACGGTCAAGTAGAAAATAGAGAATAAGAGAAAGAATGAGTTCACATCATATATCATGTCAGTAGCAACGAGCAATATGCAAGTCAGACTCTCTCTCTCTCTTTCTTTCTTTTTTTGTTTCACTCAACGGCATGCGAGAACAGGAAGCTCACTGACTCGCCATTGTGTGTCCTTCTGCAGGCCTCTGCCAACGTCGGGCCGATATCTATCGTTTCAATTTTATCGCATAATTCTTTCTTCTCGGCGTGAGGGACGGTGTTTGTGACGACGAGTCGACGGAGACAGCTGCTGCTATTTAGATTGCTGATGGCGTTCCCTGAAAGGATGGCGTGTGTGACAATAGCGTTGACTTCCTTGGCGCCATGTTCCATTATGGTATCGGCCGCCTTCACCAGTGTGCCGCATGTATCTGCCATATCGTCCACGATAATGGCTACCTTATCTTTGACGTTGCCAACTAGGACCATGCGCGAGACTTCGTTTGGTCGAGCTCGCTCTTTGTGAATGAGGGCAAACTGAAGATCAAGTCGATCGGCAATCGCAGTAGCTCTTTTTGTTTTAGAAGACAGAAAAGTTAGCAAATGCTTCCCTCCCCCCCAAAAAACTAAATACTAGTGAGAGAACAGAAACACAGGATCATATGACGAACCTCTTAGCACCGCCGGCATCGGGACTGACAATAACACAATTCTCCAAATCTAGATTTTCACGTATCCATTTCAACATGCTCGGTTCCGCATATAGATTGTCGACAGGGACGGTGAAAAACCCTTGGATCTGGCTAGCGTGGAGATCCATGGTAATAATGTGGTTTGCGCCTGCAGTCTGGAGCATAGTCGCCATAAGTCGGGCAGTGATGGGCGCACGACTCTTGTCCTTCTTGTCCTGACGCGCATAGAAGAAGTTGGGAATAACGGCGGTGATTCGTCTGGCCGATGCAGTCTTGCAGGCATTGATCATGATCAGGAGTTCCATTAGGCTGTCATTTATATCATTTGGTTTCGTTGATTGCAGGATGAACACTGTAAATAATATCCAGTTGGGATAAGTAGAGCGAGAGAGGAGCAGTCAAAAGAATAGTGGTGGAAAAGTACCATCTTCATCCCGAACGCTTTCACCTATTGTCACACTCGTTTCTTGATTTGAATATTGGAGCACAAGGATCTTGGTCAATTCAATTCCCAGTCTGTGCACAGAAAAAGAAAAAAAAGAGACAGAGCCGTTAGCACCATAGATCAATCATCTAATAAGAAGAGCAAGTCTCGTACCGATCCGCCACGATCTTTGCAAGCTCCGGGTGACTGTTTCCTGTCAGGAGCTTGATACTGTTGGCCGCCATGCTCCTGGATATCTCAGACCAGTCACTGGTCTGTCACGGCTGAAAGAAAGAGTCCCAATTATCTCAGTTACAGTTACAGTAACTCATCCACCCCGCGGAAGAAGATAAAAAAGTTTCCCTTCCCCATCGAATCCTTTTTCGTCGTGTGGGGTGCCTGGCAATACTTTTCTCACCGCCTTCCTCTATCAATCTTTCTCTATACATAGCCTATACAACTTCTTATTTCTCCTTTCGAATGCTAAAGTAACAGCAATTGATTAATTTGCGTTCAAAGAGAAACTGACTGACCTGCACTTCAAATCAGTTTCCCCGTACAAATGACTTTTAGGTCAAGCTGACTGATGTTCTGGCATCTGGCATCATGTCATCGCCTAGGAACAGGAAAACAGGAAAGTAACTAAAAGAAACAAACAAGTAAATCTAAAATACACAGGCCGTTAAAACGTGTCTCCGATCCGACTCATGCATTGCGGGAAAGAAAAAAAAACAATTTGGGTAACAACGCAGGAAAATAGAATGACATTCGGCGCCCTCGTCACATGCTGGTACAACGCTCAAGATCATTGCGCAAAGCAGTAGCTAAGAAATGATAAATGGGTTTTGCAATTGCCATTCTCACGCAAAGCCAAAGTAATCGCCACCGGCAGTCATGGCTTTGTAAAGTCTATGTCGGAGATCCTCGTAGCTTTCATACTCCGGTAGGTCAAGTTCTAACATGGTCGTTAGTAGCCATCACAATTGCTATACAAAGGGGAATATGAACTTACGGTTGAAACATGTGTGAGAACTTGGGAGTCGGTCCTTGTTTCCATAGTCCCGATGGATGTTGAATCTGCTGAATCCATTCATGCCTTCCAGCTCCTTGAAACCATTGAGCGGTACTTTACTAGTACCTGTCACGAACTGAAGCAATTTCGCACGCTCTTCTTTGTCAAAGGATCGAACTGCTCTCCAGAACCATTGAATCTGCTGCGACGACGCGGAGTAGTTTTGGTACTCGGTGTTGTTTTTCCAGTCGTCCACGTCGATTTCTGGCAGCCCGGAAATAAGCAGCTCAAGTTCTTGTTCGTTGAAAATAGAAATCAGTTCAGGCGGAATTATGTCGTGGAAACCTATTACCCGATATTAGTGCACTGAAAATTATCAATATGTAGAAATAAATAAAACACACCTTTCAGGAAATTCTCCAACTGTTCTTTGACAGAACCGACTAACTTGTATTCGACCACTCGCTGTACGTACTCTTCCTTGTTTTCTTGGGTAACAGGGATATTGCGACCATTTGGAATGAGATCAATAACCTGAGTCTCTCCGAAGTCGTCGGTCTCAATAGCGAATGTCTCGGTGATAATGTCAGTGATATCGTTCTCCAGCATCCACAACAAGGATTTGTAGTAGTCCAAGTCGAGCGTTTCCATGTCTTTGATCGACACCGACTTTCCGAGGATGCTCTTATAGACCGCTCGGCTGAAGTGACAGTCGAGAACTCGGCCTTCGTAAAGGGCCTTGCCAATGATACGGCCAATGAACTTGAAGAACATCAAGTGCTCGGTATTAACACCGCTCAACCGATTTGGATGGAACGTCGTCCGGTCAGATGCGACAGGAATGAAAAGCGCGTAGTTAGGGTTAAACATGCCGCGTGCGAGAACTTGGAACCATTCTCGTGTCACACCGCCAGCATCGACACCCTCCTCGCCATGGAAACGAATGTTAAGCTTTCCGTATTTCACCTCCTCAGCGGTCTTGAAGTACAGGCTCTTGAAGGAGTCGAGGAAAACTTGATCACGTCGGACAGAGAGTTGCAAAGGACCGTGGGGCTGGCGAGTCTCAGTACGCGTATGAATTCGGCGGGTGAAGTAATTCCGTTTATTATCGAACTCCAAGACTTTGGGATTCTTAACAAGAAGAGAAAAGGTTCCGCTCATGAGTCGTGGATTTTGACGGACAAGCTCGTTGAGAATCTTACGGTGTTCTTCGGTGAAGTTGAAGAAGAGATTTTCCATTCCTGAACCAGCATCCGAGGGAGGGCTCGCCGCAGAATACTCCCTACCGCGCCGTGAAAGAGGTGCGTCCTTGAGGCTCGTGTTCTTGCAAACAACCATGAGAGCCTCGATCAGCGGGAGCAGAGTTGTAGCAACATTCAGCATATTTTCTTTCTGTCTGACGAGAGTTAAGCAGACACTGAGTTTGCTCCAAAGAGGACCGAACGTTGAATTTTCATAAAGGGTTCTTAGAACATCCTCTTTGGGTGCAGATTCAGGCTCTGCACCCTTGATCTTGTCAATTCGGTTTGGATCGAATAGATAATCTAGTGCTGTCAATATGCGGAGCAACTTGGCTTGATCAGAGCTGGAAGGCGAAAACTTAGACAAAGCCAACCCCTGCAAATCCGTGCCCGAGTGTGCTTGTTCAATGTGAGGAAGTAACTCATCAAGAGCAACTAAAATAGCCTCGCTCAATGATTGTGCTTGCGAGATGAGCTCTTTGCCAATGACATCTTTTGCGCCCGGTATGGCGGACAAATTGTTGATTGTCGAGAGGGTATCTCTGAATGTCTTGCCGTTGCATTCTCGTGCTGCAAAGATACCTACAACTAGCCGCAAATTATGTTCTGGGACCACGGGAGGTTCAATTATACGCTTTTTGGCCTTATCGTCACCTCCTTCCGGCCTGGTAGTATCTTGTACGCTGGTTTCGCCCTCCTGGATGGGTTTCTCGACAGGAACTTGCTCCTCAGAATCCGCATCAGGACGCTGCGGTTCCTTACCCTTGGCGGCTTCTTCTTGCTTCTCCTTTTCACGCCGGAGAAGGATAGTGAGAGGCTGGGTAATAGTGCTGAGGATATTGGCCAATTGTTCCATGCAGTTAGGGCTTTCCATTATCATATCACGATCCAACAGAGACAACAGCGAATTAAGGGGGAACCTGTTTGCCTTGACTTCTTTCCCTTTGTTTTTGCGGAAAGCTCTGAGTTTGAGCATAGAAGCAGAATCATGCTCTGTAAGGAAGAACCAGGATATATGAGGGTTGTACTGGGTCAGAAAAGACAGCGTGCTAAGGCATTGTTGTACAACCATGATCGGGGTCACTTCGCTGTTCGCACTAGATGCTGGAGGAAGTTGTGTGCGCTTGGAGGATTGAGGCGTTTTCTGTGTGGTTGGCATTTTGGCACGTAGTGATAACTGCGTAAAAGTGCGTTCAATCGCCGCAGCATCCAGGCTTCCATCCTGAAGAATTGAGAGTAGAAGGCTAACAGCCTCAACACGGTTCTGCCGATTTTCGCAAGCGTTGTGAAGTATATCATGTAGTTGATGGCGCGCATTGCCTTGAAGAGGCATAAACATCAAGCGAAGCAATGTAGCAACTCCAGCCTTGTCAAGTATTTGTACGATTTGACGACGCTGGGGTTTTCTCGCATCTGGGCCCTCTACCTCCTCCCGGTGCCGCTGCTCAGCCCGCCCAGCGTCTCCGAATTGTGCTAGTCTGCGTCCAGGGAGTGCGCGAGCTTCTGAAAGAAATTCCGGGCCCAAGGTGGCCAGGATCTCGTCCGGTTGTTCCGCAAGGACAGACTGCCGAAGTGAAGGTTCGAGAGTAGCCATGAAGCTTGCGGGGTCCATTTCTTCAGCGTGAGGAGCCGCGCCACCGCTCGCAGCAGCTTGCCGACGAGATTCTCGTTCGCGACGTCGTCGGGCAGCAGCCTCCGCCTGAAGAATTTCCTCTCTGATATCTGGGGGTAGTGCTTCGAGAAATTCTTGACTGATCTCCGTCGGTTCCTCTCCAGATGCGACTGCTTGGGATCGTTGTTCAGCAAGTTGCTGCATGATGACTTCTTCTCTGAGATCTTCCGGTAAGGCTTCCAAATATTCCGGATCGATCTCCATGCCGGTGATTTCTACTTGGCGCCCTCGAATCGTGGTATAAACGCGTTGTACTGGTTCAGACGGCCCCTGTTCTTGAGCCTCAGCTGCTGCCTCTGCAATTGACTCTGGTCTGTCAATATCGTTCATCGGTTCGTCGACCTCTTCGGCTTCAACAGTTGGTGCTTGCCGTTCTAGTTCTTCCTGGCGACGAGCGGCCTCCTCGGCTTCCTTGCGTCTCTGTTCACGTTCTGCTTCTTCTCTAGCAAGACGCTCGAGTCTTTCTTTTTCGACCCGTGCTTCTTCGCGCCGTTTACGAGCTTCATCCTCTTCTTTCAGGCGTTTCTTTTCTTCCTCGATTGCTGGAGGTACTAGAATTCGCAAGAGTGAATTGACAACACGTTGGGTCTTTTCGACATAGTTATTGCTGAAGAGAATACGGGCCTCTTCCTGCCATCGAGCGGTAGTTGTTCCTAAGGCAAAGCTGATTGCCTGCGACGGATCGTCTCGAGATCTACTAGGAGGGTTCTGTGGCAGACCTATGTCGAAGATTCCTTGAATCCTATTACCTGGCAATAATGCGCGTCTGTCGACATGGATATGAATACCGTCTGGTCGCGTTATGACACCAAAACCAGGGCCGCCTTGTCCTTCAACAGCTTGCATTATGGCATTCATGAGGCTGACGGGGCTGTCCACAGATAACAAGCGATTTGTCGATTCCGCCCCTTGGGCCCAGTCAGTAGTGAAGGGCTCATTGCCAGAGACCCGACTTGGCCCAGCCCCATCGGGACCGCGATCGCTACGAATGAGGAGCGGATTTGTGCCGTCATCGGTATTTCTAGAAGCAATCTGAGAGCGCTGGGAGCGATAGGGCGGTATAGGAATAAGTCCGTGACGGTTGATGCCGCCAGGGAAGCTTGTCCACGCTGTGGGCATTCCACGGATGTGGCGATGATGGTGATGGTGGCGTGAAACTGGTGGTTCCTCCCCATCCCACCCCCAAGGCTCCATATCTTCATCTGGTTGGGAGTCAGCTATGGTCAAAAGAAAGGGGAATAGACATCTTCTACCGTCGACTCCTTCATCATAAGAAGCTTGATCATCGTCCATATCATCTAGTCCTTCCTCCAGTTCATCAATCTCATCTTCATCTTCATCTAAATTTAAACTTAGCATTGCCATGAAAAAAAAAGAGATAATATGTACTCACCCTCGTCTCCATTCATTTCATCAACTATAACTTCTTCTTGTGCATCGCCACCAATGCTATTTGCCGGAAAATCATCGAGGCCGGTTGCTTCGTGAATGACTCGGAAGAGATCTTGAAATCGTTGCCCATCACCTTGCTGATCACCATGTCTCATATCAGCGAATTCGTTCTCCAACTGGTTCAGCATCTCCGCTGCCTCCTCGTTGTCCTCGGACATGTCTTCACTTTCCCATTCATCATCCTCGTCGCCTCCCAAGCTATCATTATCTCGGTCGCCGGTGATCTCTCCCGCCATAATCTCATCATCGTCATCTTCGTCCATGTCATCGTCATCTTCATCGTCATCGTCATCTTCATCACTCTCATCGCCTTCGTCTTCATCCAATAGGACCTCAATGTCCATGCCGGTATCTCCTGGCAAGCCCTCAATAGGACCTGGGCCATCAAGATCGTCATCTTCATCGCTGACAACTTCTCCATCGTCTTCGGGGAGATCCTCGTCATAATCCATTTCATCGCCATACTCATCATCATACATCTCATCATCTTCCTCAGATTCTTCTTCGCTTGTGTCTTCTTCGTGATTAGGCTCTAACATGCCTAAAGTCGAATGCCTGAAGAGATCTGGCGTTTCCTCCCGGTCATCGTCCATGTCGGAAACGGATGTTGCTGATGAAATTTCAGCGTCTTCCGACTCACCCAAGGTGGAGATGCTGGAAGTTTCACTCAATATGACGGCAGTCTGAGTTAATTTATTCAAAGGCCGAAGTATGTACTTGATGACCCTTTTCGAGGCGGGGAAATTAAGGTCGACATCAGCAATGGAGGCTGTTAATGCAGATATAAAATGCTTCTCAAACATGGTCTTAGCGAGTTGTCTGGTAGACGAAGGGAACGTCGTGTCGCCGCTGGCGAAAGTGTAGCCGCTGAGCATCTTATCAAAAAGGTCTGCTAGACACATCAAACGCGAATATTTCATATCGAGTGATTCGTTGGAAGACATAGCATCTTTATACGCCTTCAAAGCATGCTCAAGGGCAAACCGCCGAACGAAAAGCAGCTCAGGTTCCTCTTCTTCATCCTCAACATTTCGCCTTTTGCTGTTCCCACCAAATTCACCTGTTCTCGTACATAATGCCACTAGAACTCTCATGGCACAAGCAGACGTGTTGCTGCGTTTCTTGAAGGCCACTGATTCATCATGCTCCAGTGTCCCTGTAGGGACCAACGTGTGAAGTAGATAATTCAGGATACCTCCCCGAGGTTTAGATGGAGTAGCGGCCAAAGGATCTGCTTTGCGTGAATAATTAATAAATTCCACCTTCGTTCTATTGTAGGATGAAAGGAGCTCGGTCAGACATTGAAGAAGGAAGCATCGGTAGATATAAATTGGATGATCGTCTGCCTTGAAAGTTGGCTTTTCTTGGTTTTTGGAATCACGCGCAGTCGACAGATCAGCGGTTGAAGAAGATGGTGACGTATCAGTAACAAACGATTCAACGTCGTTCTGAACCTCCGCGGGGTTTCCAGTACTTCCTTCAACATTATCTGGTGTTGAATCTTTGTCATCAACGTCGCGATAGGACAACAACTCCGATAACAGGTAATGGATAACACCATCAGGGTTTTCGACAACCGGGGGCTTCAGGTCGACAGCCTTGCCCTTATCTTTCGTCTCTGTCGGTTCCTCCTTTTCAACAGAACCGATAGCTTTATCCGTCAACTGTTCTTTTTCTGGTGCTATCTGAGTCTTGCTGACTTTCAATGCTAAATTCTGAGGTCGCTGATGTGAATCGTAGCGTTGTATTTTGACTTTTTCGTTTGTCACCTCGACAAATAGCTCAGGAGATCTCAGTACAAGGTGATACATCTGTCGTACATAGGCGGTCGTGTCTGTCTGCCTGGAGGATCTGGATTCAAAACTGGCCGTTATTTCGCTTCGCATGATCTGCCGCACAGTCTCCTCATCTTCCACGACATGTCGCAGAATCAGCATAAAAGCACTTTGCAACTTATCGCTTGTAGAACTTGCAAGTTGCTTGATCATGACGAAGAGACGCTGAAGGTTACGTTTCTCGCCCATACGTACTGCAATATTCCGGGAGCGTGTGAGAATTACTAGGGTTCGAGAAACTGATAGTGCGAGAGACTCATCCTTGCCAATTCGCGGAAGAATCTCAAGGAGTGATTCAAATAATTGCATTTTCTCATCAGAAGACAGTAGACTCGGTTTGACATAAGCTGGCTCGGGATCGATAGGGTCGTCGAAGGATTGTGGAAGATTCCATTCAATTTGCGGTGGCTGGGAATCGTCCGACAGCAATTTTTCGATCACGAGTAGGACTTGCCCTACCCATGGTGAAGATTCTTCCGCTCCCTTGTCAGAGACGGGGATTTTGATGAATCCAAGCAGAGTTATGAAACACTCTTTGAGCTCTTCCAAAGTGGCATTGTAAATTTGCCTATCTTGAAGAACCAGCGCCAGCAAATTAGCATAAGCGGCAATCTTCTTACCCGAAGGCTGGACATCATCTTCTATCTGTAGTGAAATCAGGGATTGCACCAGTGTCTCTCCTACTTCCTTTCTGAATCCCTCTGGGTCTCGGTGCTTTTTTGTGGCTGCAGCAATGAGGTCTGCCAATTCGAAAGTGACATCATGGTGAACGTTGAGGACATCGAGGCACCGCTCGATCAGATTTTTTCGCACCTTATCGCGTTCAATGTCAAGATCTTCAATATTACCGTCATCACGCCTGCGGAGTTCTGTTGACTGGCCCCCAGATTCACCTGGAGGGCGGCGATGTGCGCGGGATCGTGTCTCTTCTGAAGACTCGTCCAAAAGAGGTTCCGAATCGCTGAATATGTGATGCAGAGCTCTCGTGAGGATCTCATTGCTTCCAGCCTCACGTTCCAAATTGTTATTCAAGTTTCTATCGCCTTGTACTAAGCGCGCCGAACCTTCAGAGAAAAGTCTCGCTAGGGCGTAGTTAGGATCCGTTACTGACATGTTGAAAGGTGCATCTGTCACAGGTGTACCTTCCGTGGATATGTTCGTTCTTCCCGTCGACTGGAGGTCAAATTCAGGTCGCAGTCTCGGCGGTGGTCGCAACCAAGTGTGAGCCCGGCAGTACTCATCTGCGGTGGGCAAAATATTATTGCAGCGGTAGAGCGCCTCATGCGCTAGGTCGAGCCTGAATCCTCTATCGACGAGTGTGTTCACACGTTCTTGGTTAAGTAAGAACTCTTTCTTAGGTTCATCTGAATAAAACTGGTGACTGCTGCTCCTCCGCCTAAAAGCTCCCAATTCATGATCTGCATCGAGAATGGTACGTAGTATATCAACCAGACACTTCACAATAGAGCTCGAGGCTTTGTCAACAAAGTCCGAACTCCATAATTCTCTCACCAGAGGCAGGACTTCCGTTCTTACATCCACCAAAAATTGTCCAGGATGGAAGTAATCACGACGATCCATCTCACGTTCCGTCGACAGAAGCCCTTGTGTTTGGCTCGACTCTTTGGCTGATGTAACTTCGGAGAAAAAGGTTAAAATAACCTTCAAGCCTCCATAAGCTGAAGCCAAACGAGCTGACTTGTCAGGATCGTCAAATCCACCGGCTTGTGATGTCAAGGAGTTGATCTCTTGCAAAAATAATCCACATAGGTTCTTCAACGCTTTTAAGCCATTTTGATTCTTGAAGGCAAATAAAATGGCGATCAGGCAATGGGAATTAGATCGCTCCACGGGTGCTTCAAATAACAATTGAGTGAAAGCAGATAAGATTACGATGAGATAGGAAAAGCGATCTTTAGAGTCTGGGGACTTATTGGGAGCATCCAATTGTAGTTGACGAAGGACGACCTGAGCGATTGCATCGGCTACCATTGTAGCATTTTGCCTAGCGAGGATATCAGGACGGCGCTTTCCAAGAATACCGTGCCCGAGCAGATGAAAGAATCCGGAAATGGTCGTTGGCAAAGAGCCGAGAAGAAAACGAAGAGTTTTCGTGTTTCTAAAAGCAGGCTTGTGGTCTTCGTCGAGCTCGGGGCTTTCTTCTGTTGACGTTACTTGTGCAGAGCTAGATGTTCTATCATCTGGAGCATTTGTAGTTGCAGACGACGACGGTCGGGGAGGCTCAGCGTTGGATGGTGAGCCGCGCCTATCGTTACTGCTGGACATTCCGATTGCGTCTTTGACTTCCTCACTACCTAGATCGTAGCCCCGCACTTTCGTGGCTTCGATCCAGCGTTTGGGCAAATTCTTCTGTAAAATAATCTCGTCCCAGACACATGCGGCATGAAGCCTTCCCAATGAAGTGACGAGATTTGTATAGTGCTCGGTTAGATTGACCTGAGAGAAAGCCGACGTCTGTTGACTAGGACGCGTCTGGTACATCGGAGTTGTATATATCTCACGGAGGATATCAGTCAATACATGTGTTGCAACAAGATGTTTTACGTAGTATGTCCCCCGTTCTTTGACTAGCACTTCATCCTCACTCATTTCATGATCCGCGGCATCCCTAAGCTCGGGTCTGACTAATGAAGTAAAGAAGCCTTTCTGTTTAGGCTCTTCGTAAAAGTCTCTAAGACAGTCCACAGAATCTTGAGTGCGCTTGACTAAGGATGGTATGACAAGATGCGGTTTCGTTTCTGCCATCATATGTACCAATTGGGCAAGCTCGTTGCTTGCTTGACGACTCTGAAAATCGAAGGTCAGGCTAGGCAATGTTGCAAAGTCGAGTATGAACTCGACACCTCCAGCTTCAATAAAATGCGTGCAATTGACCTGGTTCTCAAAGAATGCCCCGAGGAAACGCACGACTGGGTATATGTAATTGGCAGCTGTAAGTCCCCATTCATCTGCATCCGAGGGAGCAGATTGAGCTTTTTGTACGGCCAGCTCGGGTATTTCGCCAACGTTCAATCTACCACCGTTCGGGAGAGTTGTTTCCTGTAATGGCGGGTAGAAAAATTGTCCATCACGCTTTGCCGTTTCCTCGTAAGGTTCACCTATCTCGGTGAACAGACCGTGTTTGCCTCCTGCTACAAGCAGGTTGCCTTGTGCATCTGAAGTCCATAACTTCGCACCAGCGCCATCATAAGCCATCTTTTTACACAACAAGCCAACGCGCGCCACCATCACCAGCACGGCTGACATGACGGATTTCTTCAAAGCCGGGTGATGCCTGACGAGCTCATCAAAAGTCGTCCCCAATGAGCGAACTAGGTTAGCATCCATACATTTAACATGTGCAGGACTTTCGAAAATCTCAAAATAACTTTCCAGTGCGCCCGAAGCTTGAAAAAGTTCCAGTCCAGCTGAGTTGAGGCATATGGCACCAAACGCCTGGGGTATGCAGGACATGGCTTCTGAGGCAGGCAGGATGCCGCGAGCAAGCTGCTTGTCTTGTGTTCTGGCAAGAGTGTATGATTTGTCTCGAGCTACCAAGGAAGTTGCAGACGGCGCATCTGGTTGCATTAGAGAGTCATTCTCATCTGTCATGGCATTGGATTCAATCTCTGGTAGTTGCAATTCTTCCATGGTAATGGCTTCCAATAAACCTTTGCTAAGACCGGCTTCAGCAATGACAGCATAGCTTGTGGGTTCGTTGTGTATGAAGCTGCTCAGAATATTCACGGCCCCGCTCCAGACATGGGAACCGAAAATTTTGGCATTTTCGAAAACGAGACGGAGAGCCGTCAGTAACGGAGGTGAATCGACTAGATTGCGCAGCAGTCGGTCGAAACCACCACCAGTATGTTGCATAATGTGATTGACGAATCTAAAAAGCCATCTCAGAGATTGTTGTTGAAAGTAAGGAATGTCGTAATCGACCGAGGGTGTGCGATATTCAGCGGGTATGCCGATATTTTGGTTGACATTGTCATAGGCAGATTTCGTCTCAAATCCGATTAAGTCAGAAATGGCATCGAACCCCTTCGCACCAGCCAATGTGCCCAAAGCATCTCGTACAGCGTGGACGAACGTATCGAGAAACTCCAAGACACGTGGGTAAACACGTCGTGCCTTTTCTGTGCGCAGATTAAGCACATCCACAAACATTGGAATTAACCCTGCCGCAATTAGAGTCTCGGGAGTTCTTGAGCTCGATCCGGGTAATGTCCTGAGCAACAAGAGTAAAGCGTCTCGCCATTCGTCAGACTCATCTCCATCATCCTGCTCGCTTGATAACTCTGTGATTGCCTTTCGTGTCAAAAACATGAGGATGCCATGGTTGACGTTGACATTTAAAGCCGCACAAACATCGGCTGATCTTGACTTATGTTTGGTAAGAGCATCCAAAGCATAGAGTGCGGAAGTTTGTGTCACTCGGAGAGCGGGAAGGTCTCCGCTGGCGGCTAGGTGAGTCAATTCAGCAAGTTGGTACACAATCTGTAAGCGCTTAGGCTGATCTGAATCCTGTTGCAAAATTTTCTGTTGCATTATAGCTTCAGGATATACATATGCCAAGTTCGTAAGGGCGAGGATGCGAATGGATAGGATCTGTTCACGGGCCAATGGAGACTTGATCAAGGACTGCGCAACTCGAGCTCTGTGTAGAAAATCGTATTTTGATTCTGCTGGAACTTCGTTCAATTTTGACTCTAGAAGCGTTTCCAGCGGAGCTGATGCAATCCTTGTTGCCGACACTTCCACAGACTTAGGATGTCGGGCAGACTCCACTGCCCTCGCAGATGGGGTTGTACCGTACACGGAAGGGGATTCCTCGTTGCTGGACATGCGGCTGAGTCGAGGAGTCGGCATTGTAGCACTTCTCCGCAAGGGTGTAGGGGTGGAAGGAGCCTGAGGTTGAGAAGACTGTTCATTTGGTTGCGTTTCCGAAGAAAGTTTGTCCTGTTCCGAAACACCAGGGTAATATACAGCACGGATATTTCCCCATTCCTCCCATCCATCTGTTTCTCGCAGTAATACCATGGCATCATTGGCATCATGTCTTGTTTGAACAACCTTCTCGGCCTTTTTTGCGGCAACGGCAGGTGGAGTTTGTGCGGTCGGTGCCTTGCCGAATACTGTCGGCCGGGGAAATGGTGATGCGAGTTTCTGCACCTTATCAAGATCTATGTTGTAATGTGCAGCAAGCAAGCTCTGTTGAAAATGAGTGGCGCTTGCATTGCGTTGCCGAGCATGGTATCGCTGAGCAAGTAAAAGGGCAAGTCGAAGCGTCAGTATTAGCAGGGTATTTGATGTCGTGTTCAACAGGTCGTTTAGACGGTCGCTACTGCTATATAGACTGCGATTCCCACATTTCTCCTGGAGCAGTTGCGAGAAATAGAGGATAGCTTCCACAAGTTCGCGATCACCTTCGGGGCCGTAGCCCAGAGAGTCGAGTACTTCATCGGCATTGCATCCCTCCGCGCCTGCTGCATCAAGGAGGACATATCGCGCGAATGGAGTTACCTGAGGCCCAGTATTCAAGCCATA
Organism: Trichocomaceae sp. PYS4502; assembly: GCA_023625875.1. Lineage (NCBI taxonomy): Eukaryota > Fungi > Ascomycota > Eurotiomycetes > Eurotiales > Trichocomaceae > Trichocomaceae sp. PYS4502. Next base: position 97,213 of record JAMAFX010000056.1, read on the forward strand.
TCGTTCAATCACGGAGGCCAGGACATCGTCAAACCGATCTAACAGGGGAATCCAATGGTAAAGATCGCCTCGCGGAAACGGCCATGAACGTGGAACAGTTCTGAGGTGTGATGGAAGCTGAGCCAGAGGTATAGTGGTTGCAAGCCTGATAAACTCGGACAAATATGGTGACTGCAGTTAAATTGGGGAGTTAGCTCAGAAATCCTAGAGCCATGGAAAAAGACGTCTCTTCACTTACGATTGTAGCCTCATGCTTTGAGCCCGCTGCCTTTTTGATTCTCCCCATCTTGTTGTTTCAATAAAGAAATGGCCACCATGGGAGAGGAGTTAGCTCCCCAAAGGTTGGGTTGGCGTCGTCAATAGAGACAGGCTGTATTCTTGATTGGGTTCTGAAGCAGATGGATGATGACGTCTTGAGAGAGTAGCTGTGTTAAGAGACCAGGATAGACGCAAAGGATACACTCGAAAGAGAGATCGAAAAATGTGTTGTATTGCAAAGCAAAGTAAGGTCCTCGGCGATTAAACAGTCAAATCGAAAGGAGAGCCAGGGAGTGAACGTTGAAGTTTTCGTGAAGCAACCCACTTCGAGAAAAAAAGCCTGAACCGAGTAAACTGCGGGAGTAGCACGGAGCTGACGGTGCAGGTCGGAGCTCTGGCGTGTCTCTCGAGATAAAAGCAGGTCCAGTCAAGGCAGGAGAGGTGGGATAAGAAAGAAAGGAAGAACAGGTGTGTAGGAAGCGTTACAGAAAGGAAAGGTTGGTGATGAGCAGGAAGAAGAGGAGGATGAGGAAAAAGACGCTGGAAGCTCGTGAGTGAAGTCGATGTTGGCGCAGGTGGGGACTTGCCGCCTGGTGAGTTCATCCGACTTGGTTCACCCCAGCTGCCTCAGGCCTTAACTAACTGCCACTGCCACTACCTAGGTATGTAGTGATACATGGTTAATAACTAGATAGCTAGTTAACTAACTAAACAGTGAACCTGCTTATTCTTTAGATTCCCATCTTTAGATTCCCATCACTAGAGCTTCAGTTCTGAAAGGTTATGTTATAGCATCAGTCTCTCCTACGAAGGCCCCTCCTATGCAGAAACATGCTGCATTCATTCTGTCCAGTGTCCACCCAACCAGGCCGTGAAACTTGACATGTGATGGTGTTTACAGCTTTATATACACTTGTTCTCCTTCTCCTATAGATATTAGAGGGCTACTGCTTATCTACACAGTGACGATTTGCAGAATTGCGTGGAAAGTAGAAAGTGACAACACTTATAACTAACTAGTATTGGATAAATGTATAGTATTAGTAGCTATCTGGCATGTCTAGAAATCAGTGATTAGTAGTAGATTGTGCTGAAACAGGCACTGCATAAACTTCAGATAGCTATGTAAGAAACAAAACATGGACAAAATCCCCATTGCTACCGCAGCGGCGCAGCCCGCAAGGGATCCTGAGGCTAACGATGCTTGGCATCCATAGTGTTGTATGTACGCCGAAAAGCACGTGATGCGCCCGATTTCTGTTTTCCCCAACCCCAACATCTTCTGGATCCCATTCTCCTTTGCCTTCTATCCTACAAATACCATTATTCTCCTCTTCCAGGGAACAATCCAACAAGCCCACCGCCGAAACAATCATTATTCGTTTTCTGCACTGCATACTAGGACAAAATGTCAACGATTGAGATCGTTGTTAACCCTCGGGGTATATTTCTTTCTTCAGTCCTATCTGGTCTCGTCGACCTTGTTTGAGCGGAAATTGACTTGACTCCCTTAGGTAAACCAATCCGAAAGCTCCCGAAGGAGGTCACTGTATCCACGACTGCTTCAGCTAGCGACGTTTACAATGCCCTAGCCCAGAAAACGGGTTATTCGGTGCATAGGCTCCGAGTCACCAAAGGTTCAGATGGAAGCACGTTGCCCAACGGATCGCAGTCTATTCAGGAAACCGGTCTCAAATCGCAGAGTGTGGTTTATGTCAAAGACTTAGGTACGTAATGGCACCTACCTCCTGGCCCCGATTTGAACCACCAATTCTGACCATCTATGGCATTTGTCTGCAGGCCCTCAGCTCGGCTGGCGATTTGTATACGTCATCGAATACCTCGGTCCTCTTATTATTCATCCTGCCAGCTTATACCTATTACGGCCTTATTTGTACTTCAACTTCGAGCAGATCCCGGATCCGTCATGGCCGCAACAGCTTGTGTGCGCGCTGTTACTTGCTCACTTCCTGAAACGTGAATTTGAGACGATTTTCATCCATCGCTTTAGTCTTGCAACTATGCCGGCTCGGAACATATTCAAAAACTGCGGTCACTATTGGGCACTGGCCGGTGTTAACATTGCCTACTGGGTCTTCCGCCCTGACTCTCCTGCCGCGACTAATAACCTCAACCCAATCCTATACTACGGCGGACTCGCTCTCTTTGTATTCGGTGAATTGGCGAACCTCAATGCCCACTTAATTCTACGGGGCCTTCGTCGGCCTGGAACAACGGAGCGCGGAATCCCGAAAGGGTTTGGGTTCGGCTTGGTGACATGTCCAAACTACATGTTTGAAATCATTGCTTGGATTGGTATCTATCTTCTGACAAATCTCAGCTGGAGTGTCCTTCTCTTCATCGTTGTTGGCACCCTGCAGATGCATCAGTGGGCGATAAAGAAGGAGCGTCGCTACCGCAAGGAATTTGGTGACAAGTACAAGCGCAAGCGTTTCACCGTTCTGCCACCTCTCCTGTAAAAACTCGGCACATCCAATCCCCGGAGTTGAGACCTCAATCCAGTTTCTAATGAATCGCATAGAAGAACTGTCATTGATACAGGAAAGAAAGGAGAGAGATGAGAGAACGAGTTTCACATATTCCTAGCCTCGACACATGCGGTTTCGTCGCAGCGTAGAAATTACCGTTAATATTATTTATTGAATTCACATAAAGTCCAAGTGTGTTGATAATAAATGTAGCTGAAGGGCGCATCTTAAGCCTGATAACATGTCTATATCGAGGTTTTTTTAGCTAAATTGATATTATTATGGAGAAGGCGTCCGAGCTTGCGTTCGTTATAGCCCGGTTCTACTGAAATCTGCACTCTGGAGGCGGTCAGAGAGAGGGCTATTTTTTCTGCCACGATAACTCCACCGCAATCTTATCTCTCCTTCCCTTCCTGCGCTTTCAACTTTGTGGCATCTGCAACAGACTGAAGAAACATTCCGTGGGCTGTTAGCAGTGATGTGAGCCCGCGAAGACAGGATGTTTAAACAAAGCGCATCTAGGGTAATGTTTCATTCAGGTTGACAAACTGTTCGTGCTCAAGAGGCCGAATTGGGAGTAGTCAATCTCCTCATACTCGAGGCCGCTCGAGGGTCACTCGTTTGAGCTTGGACAACTGCAACTGTCAATATGTCGCCCGTCGCTTTCGCCAATGCATTGCCCCCTGTGGTCTCCGGCATTGAGGCGTATGTCAGCGTGGGCACCTCCAATCTGTACTCGACTGAGATGAACCAGATTGAGTCTGATCCGTCATTGACAAAGCAATTTGGTCGTCACGAAATCACTCCCTCTTCGCTCAATGTTCGAAGCCCCGACTCGTTCTCAAATCTTCCCTCCGTCCAATCTCAGTCTCCTAACTCCTTCGAGACCGCCCCATCTGCTGCTAGTCCATATCTTCCTATTGGTATCCTGCGACGAAATTTAACCTCACCCTCTTCGGCCTCTTTTCCAGAATCAGAAATCGCCAATTTAGAGAAGTATGGGTGGATACAAGTTCGCTGGAATTACTATGGAACCCACCCTGAGTGGGGCTTTGCGAAGATCTTTGTTCTACCATATGATAGTGGGCGAAACTATGTCCCGCGAACGAGCAACTTATTGAAGAAGGCTTTGAAGGTCGTGATGGCTAGTATTGACAAGTCTCCGGCAGCTTGGAACGGCCAATTTGATGTGACTTCCGCAGAAAAGAATCCTGACGCGGCTGATGACGAATCCTTGTGGTACATATTCAACACTCTGGACAACCCAATGCCCGTTATAGAGGATGCAAATGATGCATACGGACGATTGGCTATTCAAGAGTTAATGGCGAGCTCGAGAGAGTTCGAAGCAGAAATCAGGGAGTCGTCTGGCGTAATCGGACTCAGAACGCCTCTACATCCTTATCAATGTCGCTCGGCCGCAACCATGATCCAACGAGAAGTCCAGCCGAAACAAATGCTAGATCCACGGCTACAGGTCTACAGGACACCGTATGGCCAGGAATACTACTATGACAGAGAGGAGGGGGTTTTGTTGAGTGAGAAACGCCTTTATGAGGAAGCTTGTGGCGGTAAGCGACTTTGTATTACCCGTGGAACTCCTGTTCATTATACTGACATTAAATTTTAGGCATTCTTGCAGAGACTATGGGTTGCGGGAAAACTTTGATCTGCCTGGCAGTCATCCTATCAACCCGTGGCCATTTTCCTCGCATTCCAACTGAGTATCAGGAAACTACAAACCCAGTTCGTGCGTCCGTGGGTTCGCTAATGCAGATGGCAGCTGCTACAGCCGGTCGATTCTCGGTTCCTTGGCCTAGTCATTTTCGACGATTGCAGAACATAGGTATCAACCATGTTCGATGTGTAGAGGAATGCGAGCGCAACAGAGGGCACTATACCATACCTCCCCCACCGTCTAGGTATATGAGTCGAGGAGGATCGTTATCACGTCCACCAGCCATTCGCATTCGGCTTACTTCAGGCACACTTATTGTCGTTCCTCCTAATCTCGTTGATCATTGGAAAAGCGAGATCGCTACTCACACGGAGGGACTGAACGTGCTTGTTCTTAGAGACCGAAAGGACAAGACCCCCTCAGCGGATGAGCTCATGCAATACGATATTATTCTATTTGCGCGTACTCGATTTGAAAAGGAGGCTGGCGAGCCCGACTCTAGTCGACATTCTCTAGCCGGCCCCACTCCTCTCTCAGAAGATTCTCCTCTCAAGAAATTTCACTGGCTTCGGATAATTGTAGATGAGGGCCATAATGTTGCTGGACACGGATACAAGACCAGCACTATGCACATGCTGGATCAACTTCACGTCGAGCGCAGATGGGTAGTGTCTGGAACACCGTCAAACGGCCTCTACGGCGCTGAACTCAGCCTTGCCTCCCATCAGAGACTGGCGAGCGATGCTAGTTCTGGAGAGGAGGGGACATCGGCTGTCCTGCACTCTCGCAAAAAGACGGGAACTGCCATTGATGAAGAATTAAAGGATGTGGATAACTTGCGACTTATCGTCGTGGATCTCCTGAGACATAAGCCTTGGGCAAATTCTCGATGCGACGATCCGGCGAATTGGACAAAATATATCAAACCTGTCGGCGAAGACGGAAGGCGAAGAAAATCATCTTCGCTGCGTGCTGTTCTCCAAGGCCTAGTGGTACGACATCGTTTGGATGTCATAAACGAGGAGCTCCCACTGCCTCGGTTGCATAACAAGGTTGTTAGCCTTGAACCAACCTTTTACGACAAGATGGCTATCAATATTTTCTTATTCAACCTCACTGTCAATGCAGTCACGTCGGAACGCAAGGACCAAGACTATATGTTTCAGAGCAGGAACAGAAAACATCTTAGTCTGTTAATCAATCATTTGCGCCAGGCAGGATTCTGGTGGACCGGCCACAAGCCGAAGGATATTAAGTCTACGATCGATGTGGCAGTCAAATATTTGGCGAATAATAGGGAGAAGATGTCAGCAGATGACATCCAGCTACTAACGGAGGGCCTAGGAATTGCATATCGAGCACTTGCAAGTGAGAGTTACAGCGCATTTTGCGAATCTGATGAACTGGGAGTCTATGTGCAGAACTTTCCTGAACACGCCCGAACGCACTGGGCATTGACATCGGATGGCGATGGGGCAAAACCGCTACTTTTGGGACTATCTCAAGCACGACTTGCACAGACGTTTGTAACATCACATCTCCAGTCTGAAGACCCTGCAGAAGGACTCGCAGGAGCTGGGATTAGTGCCCGCCGCCAGCTTTTGCAGCGGTCTGAAAAAAGGCCTTCCAGAAATGAGTCAGGCGTGGCGGATAATCTTACACATAAAAACAAGCCATCTGAAAATCGATCGCCAAAGAAAACGTTTCTCAAGGGGGTGACAAAACGCCTGTCGCCTGAATCGCCACTTTCGAATACAAAGCTCGTCGCAACTACCTCTGCGAAGCTCACTTACTTGTTAGACCGGGTCCAGGAGCTGCATAAGTCAGAGAAAATAATCATCTTCTACGAAAATAACAACACGGCGTTTTGGATTGCAGAAGGGCTGGAGTTGTTAGGCGTGGATTTTCGAATTTATGCCAACACTCTCAGAACGAGTCAAAAGGTGGCATACTTGTCGTTATTCGAGGAGTCCTCTAGTGTGAGAGTCTTACTCATGGACTTGCGCCAGGCATCTCACGGGCTACATATTGCTAGTGCGTCTCGCGTCTTTATCGTGAACCCTATTTGGAGGCCCTATGTTGAGAGTCAAGCTATCAAACGAGCGCACCGTATCGGACAGACGAAGCCCGTCTTTGTGGAGACTTTGGTCCTGAAAGATACTCTAGAGGAGAAGATGCTGCACCGGAGACAGGAAATGTCGAATTCGGAAATGCAGCATGCCGAGAAGGACATGCTGGACGACTCGACCATGAGCTCGATCATTCAACGTGAGCGATTTTATCAGTTACCGGCAGACAACGATCTCATCGAACCGGCATATCTGCAGGAGTGTTGCGGGTTCTTTGACCGTCATGAGCTGCCGATTCCTGATGATTTGGTAGAGTCTACTCGTAACGTTCCTTCTCCCCGTACTCCGGAAAAAGGAACAAACACAACGCCAGCAGCCAAAAAACGCAAGGTTACTATTATTTCTTCTCCTTCATCTGAAACGCCATATCCAACGCCGCGAGCTGAGATTGATCTTACCCCGGATCTCCTCACTCCTCCTAGGAAGAGGACGAAGGTATCCAAGTTCCAGATTGTGACTGAAGATGGGATTATTATGACTCCGCCCAGAGGATCGGGGTCATCGCGCACTTCTGGGTCTCCTGGGTCTCCACCAGCGTCAGCTCAGCAACGCCATGACCAGAGTCCTCCGCATGGTCGCGATGAGAATATTGATGCTGCAACGTCATTGATGAGTCTATTCGGCGGATGAGTGCATTTGCTTGTTATTTTAGTCGAATGTATTATCTAACTAATGTTGTCACTGTGAACATTAGAAGAGTTGTATGTCTATTTCTATTTCTGTTTGATCTATTAGCTATTCTGGTAATTATCTCTTCGCGTCGAATGCGACGAAGCAACCTCGGAGTTAGGTTAGACGTCTTACGATAATGTTATTCCTATTTATGAGATATTTCAGACGAATCGTTACCTCCATAACTCAATTGTATGTGAATAACTATCATAGTGAAAGCAAGGTAGGTTTTAGCTTGCGTGTCTGCGTGATACTTGAATCAATTTTTTACCTAGGTATGTAGTCTGTTGCGATTGGCAGTAAGAGAGAGATCTAGGTATCATGTATGTATACAGACCAAGAAAGAATCCCGCCCAGGCATCGATTCCTAAATCGCCCAACGAAGCGAAGAATACCAAAATGTCGTCCAGTGAAGAAGAGAATCGCCTCTTGAACGGCTCAAGTCGCTGCTAGTATGTATGGTTTCATAACCAGGTGCTGAAGAGAGCCGCTCCCAACCAACAAAAGAAAAGAAAAGAAAAAGCTATGAAGTTGGTCTCTAGCTTCCAAGATTGTCCGAGACTACATTACTGGCAGTTATTTAAACTGGTCCAGCCAGTCGTAGACGTACCCTTCGGCAGCAGGGTTACCCATGTGATAGGCGTTTTGAATGAATCTTAGAGTCCATTTTTAGCTGCACATCTATTTCCAAGGTTCCTACTTCAGAGAGTGACAGGAGAAAGACATATCTTACCTTGCCTCTTTCACCTTTCCATGTTCGAGGGGAATCATTGAGTCTTCAATTGGGAAGATTTCGTCTTGCAAGCCCTGAGATGTCTTAGTGCAAAGACAAAGATACCTAGGTAATAGAATAAAGAACGAACGTTAATGAGCAATAATCGACAACTCTTCTTGTCGAATATCCCATTTTCCAGCAATGAGAATCTCTTCTGTGCATCTTGCTTATATGCATCGACGGAGTCGTAACCAAATTTGTAGGCCAGGGCGTCAGACAATCTAGGTAGAATTAGCCTTCCCATTCCGACTATTTAATCATCAAAAACAGTAAGAAAACCAACGCATAAGGATACTCCATCTGGTTCTGAGCCTCGATCCATTCTGGCGCAAACATCCGGTGGCTACCTCCTCCTTGACTGACCACAGCCACCAGACGATCAGCGTGGGTATGCGCAATTCGCATTCCATAATACCCTCCTGTGCTAACGGAACGAACACAGACCTTATTCTTGTCGAGGACATCCTGTGCCTCGATCCAGTCAAGCACACTCGACCATAGTCGATCCGGACTAGTCGGGTCATGCTTCGCAGCTGGACAGTCGCCTGTTCCGGGAATCTCTACACTGAGACATGCAAACCCACGGCGAACATGTTCAGAGGTCCGGTTCGTATGGTCTGTACGATAAGCATCTAGGCCACAGATGAATAGAACCATGGGCACTTTCTCTTCGGCAGAGGCATGTAGAGGGAGACGAAGATAGGCTTGAATCACGCTTCCGTCGTCGCCGGCAGATCTGTCCGCATTGCTATGCGGAATAGTGACTTCAGAGTTGGCTGGGTGCATATATATGCTCGCTTTCATGTAGGCTGCCTTTCCCAGAGTCCACGCTTCAAATGTCTTTGGTGAGCGAGCAATTGGGAAGCGGGCGATACGGTATAACGCGGCAGCTCGGCTGTCTCTTTTATCAGCGGTATGAAAACATTTACAGCTGATATTCTAGTTCATACAGATATAGTTGTGATGCAATCGTTACATCTCCTGCAGTCTCGGCTTGTGCAGCTTTCTCCTCGAGCTCCTTTGCAACGGGGAAGAATGCTGTCGCAAAGGTATCAGGGTCATACGGCTCAGTCAGGCCTTGCTACAACTCTTTATCAGCTGATTGATTTTTGTGTCCTCAGGGAAGTAACATTTTAACCTTGATCAATTCTGCAAATACTCTATCAAAATCCTCCACGTCCCCATCGACAAATGGGTAGATGCCCATCGAACACTACAAGTAACATAATATCAGCCCAAACGATCTATTATATGGAATCCAGGGCCTGGGAAGTACCGGCTTCCTCCATTTAGTCTCCCATAGAGCCTGGACTGATGCATGGTGAGCTGCCACTTTGGTAAAGCTGCCTGCAACAAGGTAAGGGGAAGTTGCTGCCATTTTCTTCTGTATAACGCTAGTTATTTGAAGGTAAATATATCAATTGAAGAAGGGTGCTCTAGTATTATTTTCATATGCCATATAACGTCAATAATTGCTGAGTTGGTACTACCATGGACCTTTCGAGGTTGGTTTCTACCGGAAGGGTTCGAGTAGGTAGTAATGACTCAACCAAGGGAAGAATACGAATACAACGAGTTTCTAGGAGAATTGTATGCGATTGACTTTTTACCTCTTCTCTCGCATGCTGACACGCTCCTTTTATAACTGTACTACGTAGTATAATGACCAGCTGAACATTCCGACAGTTCCGCACCCCTGAATAGTTCACCATTGAGGCCGCTCAGGCCTCATATTTGTGTGTCCTGGTTGGCTCAGCGCTCAGGCCAGTGGAAGTAGAACGTGTTTTCTGGATGTTTTACTGACAGGGGTCAAAATTTACGTAAATTCACGATTTTGTAGTTACGAGGAAGCTTCCCAATACGAACTAGCAGAATGTGATGTCCGATAAACTGGCATGTCAGATTACTGCATAGTACTCCGTAGTTACATGAGGTACGGCAATGATTCAAATGAATAGAAGATCTGCTCTACGTAGTACGTAGTCTTTTAGCTGTGGTCGAGTCTGGCGTATGCAGCATGGCTTATCGATCCTTATCAGCCAGCCCCTCCATTAGGTAGTTAGATACAACATCCTCCACGAACGGGCACGCATCCAGAGCCAACAAGAAACTAAATACCTCAATTGCTACCAATCAAATCAGAAGGAAAGACAGAAACAATAAACAGCCCTACTGGCCACGCCGGGTACAGAAGGAGGAGAAGGGAAAAGAAACAGTCATGGCCGACGACACCAAGCAGGCGGCGGGGCAGGCGAGCAAACAACCCACCACCAAAACATTTATCATAGGCCTCTCAGGACCGTCGTCAAGTGGTAAAACGACATTAGCACGGCTTCTGCGTACGATCTTTGCAGTCGAGAATCAGGTTCGCACATTTATTATACATGAAGATGACTTTTATTATCCGGATGACAGGTACTACCCCCCCCCCCCCACCTTGGGATTACAGCAATATAAGACTGGGTGCTGATCAAGAAGCACAGAATCCCAGTTGTGCGGACTACAAAGGGCGAATTGGTCCAGGACTGGGATACTATTGGCGCAATTGATGTTGGGTTCATGTCTTCTGCGCTGGAGTATGTGAGAGAGCACGGCACGTTGCCGCCTCGACTACGGAGTAAAGAAGACCAAAACGAAGCGGGAGATCCGCGCGTTGACAGGAGTACCATAGAAGCTATTAGGGAAGAGGTAGGGAAGAAATTGAGTGATTTCATTTCTTCCTCCTCCTCTTCTTCTTCTTCTCTGGGAGAGGGAGAAGAAATCACAATTGCCTTTCTAGAGGGTTTCTTGCTCTTTGCGCCTCCGACAGCTGAGAATCCGTCTCATATTCTACGCCATGTGCATGATAATATTCATTTGCATATTTTCCTTCCCGCGCCTTATGATATTGTAAAAGCGCGGAGAGAGGCACGGAGTGGCTATGTGACGATCGGACCGGCTCCGACACCAGTGGCTACGCGGGAGAACGATGATAGTACTACCAATAAGGATAAAGATGGGGAGTCGTCAACTATCGATCTACAGAAGGAAGAGGAGGGTGATAGCGCGCCTCAGAATTTCTGGACTGATCCCCCTGGCTACGTTGACGATATCGTCTGGCCGAGGTATGTCCAGGATCATGCGTGGTTGTTGGCGGCGGAAGATGATACCGCAGCCAAGCAATCACTCGCCGATAGACATGCTGCTGTTTCGTCTTCGGAATCGACGGAGAAGGTAACCGAGGAGCTGTTGAGGTTGGCCGGTCAGGGTGTTAGTGTGCGTGATGACGCGGGCGTTGTGGTGGCGCCTGGAAAGGGGGGAAAGCCCATGAGGGAGATTCTGCGATGGGCTGTAGATGAGATATTAAGTTATTTAAAGATTTAAGTGTAAGTAAATATGAATAATTATTATTAATTGTTCGTTTCGTTATCATTGCACTGGTATTAGATAGGGCACGGAGAATGCACCAGGTAAAGTAATTTTTATAGAGGGAAGGCTCAAGACAAAACCTATCCTGCCCCTGAAACTCAATAATAGTAGCCACTAGTATCTGTACCGGGTCGAGTAGTCCTTGGGACTGACGACTAAACCACGGCCTTTCTTCGCACCGCGATAGATTGTTTCGATAATGTCAATCAATTCTTGCTTATCTTCGCTGTTGAATTTATTAGCATTTGCGAGACAAGCCAGAACAAGGCATGCTTACAGGACCCAGTTGAGCTTGTTATTGTTACCAGTTCCAAAATCGCCTGTACAGTCGTTAGTAGAGTATAACGGAAACATCAGATTGCATTCTTACACATCATGTGCTTGTTCCTGAAGAAGAACATTATCGTCATCGGGTCGTACAATTCATACCTAGGATTCTGTTAGCTCTGACAGTGGCTGAATGCAGAAAAGCAAGGGAAAAGCACATACATGGCGTTGAAATCTGGCGTCTGCTCTATATCGCACAGGTAAATGACAGCGAAGTTCTTGACGCGGTCTGCAATCTTGGACAGGACATCATCCTGTCGCAGGCTGAAAATAAAACAAAGTATCAAAGTGTCAGCGGCTGAGAGAGCCAGAAAACACAAGAAAACAGATAAGACAAGACCTTACTTACCAGTCAGGATGTGAATCTCTGCCGAACCTGACGACGACTAGTCGCTCGTCTTCAGAGAGGATGGCCTGGTCAACCTGCCAGGCATTCTGGAGATGGGGAAGCACCATAGAACCCATTTTGAATTAGTCGACTAGTTGTATTGGCCTAGGTAGAGATTATTGTTTGATGCAATATATGATATGGTAGAAAAGGCTAGAAGTTAAGTGAAGTTGATATGTGCTGTGGATACCTGAGGCATGAATGATGAAAGTCGATTGGTCTTGGCGGGATTTGATGCCTGAGGCTGCATATGTATATTTCTACAATATGTTGCCCTCATCGCGATTTCTTTGCACGACCATCAAGCGTTGTTCTTAGACGGCTGCGTACTGGAGTACTTCGAGCAGAGTATCCATCACGGCTGCTTTAAATGTTCAATTCATAGAGAAATAACTAAATTTGATGAGACTGAACGGTGGTTTTAAAATAGCATTGTATGTAGTTAATGAACCAACTTAAAAGTTAATACTGCTTATTAGTTAGAAGAACAATAAAGCAATTACTACGCAGTTGTCAAGAAAGGCAACTCTGAGCTGGAGCGCTGATTGGTGTTCTGCTTAGAGACAGCGCCATGCCCAATACGGATACATAGCTCTTGCGGGAAGAAGTGTACGGAGTAATGTAAAGCCTCGTGCGCAGTCTCCCTCTCGATCTACGCCTGCTTATAACCTTTGCTGGAGCTGAAGACGCGTTTCTTCTTCTCTGCATCCGCCTTTCGGCGCAAAGGAAAAGAAATCTGCCAAAAAATTATGTTGAGAAGAAGGAGATTCGAAGGATTATAAAAGATACTGATGGTACAGAGTTGAGCAGTCAGTCAGTCATAGTTAACCGCCATGATTGTCCAACGGACAACGTCGCTGCTCGCTCTCCTTGCCGTGGTCGCCTTTGCATTGTTCATTCTTTCCCAATCGACCAATACCACTTTCGAAACAGTCTCTCATGTCAAATTCGGCCCCTCGCGGTACATCCCAACCAAGTTCCCGTCCCTTGAAGATATCCGCCATCCCTTCCGCCCTGCTGCTCACAAACCGCCCGAGCAAGCACATAGCACTAGCGGCGAGTCGAAATGGTTCAGCGATTGGAAATGGTTGAATCCGTTCTCGTCGTCCATTACGCTTGACGAGCATCGCACCGTGCTCCCTCATTTACCCGAACGGCCCCCCGTGTATACCTTCTACGAGCCGAACAGCAGGGATGACGAAGCCCAAGAGAAGGCCGATGGCCAGCTTCTTTTGGCGTGGAGACGTGCGTGGTATGCAAAGGGCTTTCGTCCTGTCGTGCTCAGCCAGGCCGAAGCGATGAAGAACCCTCTATACGAGGAGGTGCAACGCCGCGAAATGAATCCAGAATTGGAACAAGACTTCTTCAAATGGCTGGCTTGGGGTCATATGGGTAGTGGCTTATTTGCTGATTGGCTGTGTTTCCCTATGGCTCGATATGATGATCCCATATTCTCGTATCTGCGAGCCGGCGGCATACCTACGCATATTACTCGATTCGAGTCACTGGATCGGGCGTTGTTTGCCGGGGAGAAAATGCGCATTAACGATGCGATAAAGTTTGCTATTCACGATCCAAGAGACGGTGCTTCGTCCATTCTGTCTGTTATCCCGCCAGAGTTCTTCACAGTAGAGCAATCCAACGCATTGGCTTACTACCCGCCGAGTGTCGTTGCAGCAACGTATCCCGAGCTCGGCGAGAAATACGCTTCGCGCCCTGCAGATGAACGGCAGGCTGTAGCTGAGTTGATTAATGCGCATCTCCATACAACTTTTCTCAATAGCTTCCCTTCAGGGTTCGCAGTACTGAAGCCCCTCCCTGATCATACCACGGCATTGGTAGAGCCTGCCATGCATCTCGCTCGAGCACTCTCCAAGTGTCCTTCTTCCGAGTTGCCACGCTCGTGTCCGCCAAACCGGCCTAATTGCCAGCCGTGCACTTCGAGGTGGAGGTCGGTTTCCATTTCACAACCAAAGTCTTTCAAAAATGCCAGCGACATCTATACAATTGGCGTCTTACCGCATCCTCTCACTCTGATTACTCTTCAGCGTGGGTCTGAAGAGGTCGATATTCCTTATATTCGGCGCGAGACAGCGCGCGATCCGTGGCTGGCGGATGTCACCGCGGAACTTGTCGGTGCAGACCGTGCAGGCTCTACTCGAGTAGTCGCTTTTAAAGAAGTAGTTGCTGGTGAGGAATATGCGCACAGGACATTTTGGATGACTGTTGAGCTTCTGTTGGCTAAGCCAGGCGAGAAGCTGCCCTTGACCTTAGTCTATGAATTGACATGGCATTTCGGATTTAACGTTGACACCGATGAGGCCGGAGACGACGATAAGAAGACTCAAGATGAGGCAAAAGCTCAGACTCCCTTGGACAAGGAGTACGAACTGATTAGCAAAGCGCGTGATTGGCTTTACGGCGCGCAGAACCGTGTCAGTCTGCGTAATATTGCAGAAGCGTGGAATCTGGCAGACATCGAGGTTTGGCGATTTGTACAGGCTTACAGGTTTGTTCTCTCCTCTCTACATTACTACCTTGGCGAATTCTATCTAACAGGTGCATTGCATACAGGGCACGCAGTGTCGTGGAACGGCAACAGTGGGAGGAAGAAGAGCGGAACTTCCTTGGTGCTCGAGTTGATTGAGCATTTCCGACATTTCCGGGGCTTTTCTTCTAATTTTCTTCAGTTGCAAATACCATGTATGTAAATATATGTCCTATAGAGCATGTGGTGGCGTTTGTCTTTTTTTTTTTTTGGTTATACTCCGTACGTAGTTATAATTTTGTATGGCGTCGGACAGTGGCGATCGCCGGGCAAGACTGGGCGGAGACGAGACCGGAGCGATAACTATTGGAACGATAAGCCCTAGGTCCTGTAGTACTACATCTACATACTTCGAAGCATCCCCGCATCTTCTTGTCGCCTTCCATCTTCCATCTTCCATATAGTACTACGTACACATTTTAATCTGCGTCGTAAATGTTGCATTCTTCTTTCGTCGACTCTGCTTAACAAGCATCATGGCGCCGGGTCTCGTGGAGTCGCCTCCAGCTGTCGGAGCAGACACCATCTCCGGGTTGACCCAGCTAACCCAGGATTACCACGATACGATTCGCTTCTATCTGAATGGCACCAAGGTGCTGCTAGACGATGTCGATCCGGAGCTGACTCTCTTGGAGTATCTCCGTGGAATCGGCTTGACCGGCACCAAGTTGGGCTGTGCAGAGGGTGGTTGTGGTGCTTGCACCGTGGTAAGAATAGATATTTCACATCTCCAACCTTAACTCTCTGAGCGTTTCTCTTCTCTGACTTATCTAGGTGATCTCGCACATCAATCCAACTACAAAGAAGCTTTACCATGCTTCCGTTAATGCCTGTCTCGCGCCTGTCGTCAGTGTTGACGGGAAACATGTCATCACCGTTGAAGGGATTGGTAACGTGAAGAATCCGCATCCCGCTCAGCAAAGACTTGCTGTCGGGAATGGAAGCCAGTGCGGCTTCTGTACCCCGGGAATCGTGATGGTATGCTATTTGTCCCTCGGCTCGGTCTACAGGAAAATGCCTATCTGCTGACAAAAACGGACAATTCTACGAATTTAGAGTCTTTACGCTCTGCTACGCAATAATAATAGCGAGCCTTCTCCGCACGAAGTTGAGGAAGCATTTGATGGAAACCTCTGCCGCTGCACTGGCTACCGCCCTATCTTGGACGTTGCTCATAGCTTCTCGAGCTCGGCTGGCTGCAAGAATGCCAAGGCGAATGGAGGTACAGGGTGTTGTATGGAGAAACAAAATGGAGCTGATGGCTGCTGCAAATCGAACGAAGCTTCTAAAGAGGCCGATATTAACGCATCCAGTTTTCCGCGGCCAGATTTCATTCCTTACAACCCTGAGACTGAGCTAATTTTCCCGCCGGGTCTCAGAAAACACGATTTCAAGCCCCTTGCGGTAGGCAATAAGAAGAAGAGATGGTATCGCCCAGTAACTCTGCAACAGCTTTTGGAGATCAAAGACGTCTATCCATCTGCGAAACTCATAGGCGGAAGCACCGAGACACAGATCGAAGTCAAGTTTAAAGGATTTCACTACGACCCATGCATTTATGTAGGCGATATTGTCGATCTAAAGCAATACGATTTTAAGGATGACTACCTAGACTTGGGAGCGAATGTATCGTTGACAGACCTGGAGCATATCTGTGACGAAGCTGTAAAGCTCTATGGACCAGTGCGAGGACAACCATTTACAGTTATCAAGAAACAATTGCGCTACTTTGCTGGGAGGCAGATTCGAAACGTTGCATCGCCTGCCGGTAATTTGGCTACCGCCTCTCCCATCTCGGATTTAAACCCTGTCTTTGTGGCATCCAACACAGTGTTGGTAGCCAAGTCATTAACGAAAGAAACCGAGATCCCAATGTCGCAATTCTTCAAGGGTTATCGCGCAACTGCTCTTCCTGCAGACGCAATCATTGCTAGCTTGCGCATCCCAGTGGCCCAGGAAGGCGAGCATTTCAGAGCATACAAACAATCAAAGCGGAAGGACGATGATATCGCCATTGTTAATGCTGCTTTGAGGGTCTCGTTGTCGGAAACAAACGATGTTGTTAGTGCCAATCTCGTGTATGGTGGAATGGCTCCAATGACCGTGTCGGCGAAGAATGCAGAACTGTACATCATTGGCAAGAAATTTACAAACCCCGAGACCTTGGAAGGTGCCATGAACGCCCTGGAAAAGGACTTCGATCTGCGGTTCGGTGTCCCCGGAGGTATGGCAACGTATAGGAAGACACTAGCATTGAGTTTCTTCTATCGGTTCTACCACGACGTTCTTTCCAACCTTGAAGTCAAGGAAAGTGATATCGATCAAGATATAATTGACGAGATTGAAAGGGACATTTCTTCTGGACGCAAGGACCACAGCGCTTCTGTTGCATACCAACAAGAAGTTGTTGGAAAATCCGGGAACCATCTCTCGGCTCTCAAGCAGTGCACTGGGGAGGCTCAATACACGGACGACATCCCTGTGCAGAAGAACGAACTTTATGGCTGCTTAATTCTATCCACCAAGGCTAGGGCCAAAATATTAAGTGTAGACGTTGAGGCAGCCCTCGATATCCCCGGCGTTTATGATTACGTTGACCACCGAGACCTTCCCTCCCCTGCAGCCAACTGGTGGGGTGCTCCTAAAACTGATGAGCAGTTCTTTGCTGTTGATGAAGTCTTTACAGCAGGGCAGCCCATAGGAATGATCCTTGCAACTTCTGCCAAGCTTGCAGAGGAAGCTTCTCGGGCCGTGAGGGTTACATATGAGGAACTCCCGGCTATTCTCTCCATAGAAGAGGCTATTGAAGCAAAGTCATTTTTTGAACATTTCCGAGAAATAAAAAATGGAGATACCGAAACAGCCTTCAAAGACGCAGACCATGTTTTCACCGGCGTGTCAAGAATGGGTGGGCAAGAGCATTTCTACTTGGAGACGCAGGCGTGCGTGGTTGTGCCGAAGCCAGAAGATGGCGAGATGGAGGTTTTCAGTTGCACGCAGAATCCTACAGAGACGTAAGTTCTTTCCTTCCTTCCTTTCTCCTGTGATTTTGGGAGAATTATGCTCTGGGGACTAACATAGTTCAGGCAAACATATGTCGCGCAAGTGACTGGCGTCTCCGTAAACAAAATCGTCACACGAGTTAAAAGACTTGGTGGAGGCTTCGGTGGGAAAGAGACTCGCTCGATCCAATTAGCAGGAATATGTGCTGCTGCCGCCCACAAGACGAAACGACCTGTGCGTTGCATGCTGAATCGGGATGAAGATATTATTACGTCGGGCCAGCGACACCCGTTCCTTTGCAGATGGAAAGTCGGCGTTACAAAACATGGCAAGATCGTTGCCTTTGATGCTGATGTGTTTGCCAATGCAGGTCACACCCAAGATCTGTCGGGAGCTGTGGTGGAGAGATCTTTATCTCACATTGACGGTGTTTACAAAATCCCCAACATGCATGTGCGAGGATGGGTATGCAAGACCAACACGGTCTCAAATACTGCTTTCCGAGGCTTCGGTGGCCCCCAGGGGATGTTTATGTGTGAGTCAATGATAGAGGAGGTCGCCGACCATCTTGGCATGTCGTCCGACGACTTGCGTACTTTGAACATGTACAAGCCTGGAGATACGACGCATTTCAACCAGGAACTCAAAGATTACTTCGTACCACTCATGTACAAGCAGGTGAAAGAAGAGAGCTCATATATGGAGCGAAAGAAAGCCGTCGATGAATACAACAAGACTCACAAGTGGTCGAAGCGGGGATTATCCATTATCCCAACCAAGTTCGGTATCTCGTTTACAGCCTTGTGGTTGAACCAGGCCGGTTCCTTGGTACATATCTACCACGACGGTAGCGTCCTAGTCGCGCACGGCGGCACAGAGATGGGCCAAGGTCTACACACGAAAATGTGCATGATTGCAGCCCAGGCACTACAGGTGCCTCTGTCGGATGTGCATATTTCGGAAACAGGCACAAACACAGTCCCAAACACGTCTTCAACAGCGGCATCTGCAAGCTCCGATCTGAATGGCTACGCCATCTACAACGCGTGCGATCAACTCAATAAGCGCCTTCAGCCATATCGCGAAAAGATGCCAAATGCAACAATGAAGGAACTCGCCCATGCAGCATACTTTGACCGCGTCAATCTATCGGCAACTGGCTTCTATCGCACCCCTGATATTGGCTACGACTGGGCCGAGAACAAGGGTCAAATGTTCTACTACTTCACGCAAGGCGTGACCGCGGCCGAAGTCCAAATCGACACATTGACCGGCGATTGGACTCCACTTCGGGCCGATATCAAGATGGATGTCGGCCGCAGCATCAATCCTGCCATAGACTACGGACAAATCGAAGGCGCATTCATCCAGGGCCAGGGCCTTTTCACCACGGAAGAAAGTCTCTGGCACCGCGGCTCCGGTCAAATCTTCACCAAGGGCCCTGGTGCGTACAAGATCCCGGGATTTAGAGATATTCCTCAGATATTCAATGTCTCGTTGCTCAAGGATGTGCAATGGGAGAATCTACGGACTATTCAGCGATCGCGTGGTGTGGGTGAACCGCCGTTGTTTATGGGCAGTGCGGTGTTTTTCGCTATTCGTGATGCACTTAAGGCTGCGAGAGCACAGTGGGGTGTTACTGAGGTTTTGCAGTTGCATAGTCCTGCCACCCCTGAGAGGATTAGGGTTAGTTGTGCGGATCCTATTGTTGAGAGAGCGAGGGTTGTACCTAAGGAAGGCGAGAAGAGTTTTTTCGTTGCTATCTAGGCTGATTGTTGAAGATTGATGCTGTGAATATACTCTCGGGTTGTTATATATTCTATATTGAAAATATCTGCTGAATCCGTGATCTCGAGAATGTATTATTGCTGCCATTCGGTAGGCTCTTCACTACTTCGAATATCCTACTTCTACCAGCCAATCAAGACAGCTAGTGGAGAACAGCAACACTAGAATTAGAAACAAAAAGCCTGATGGATAAACTCCCAAACTGCAAGGTGATCATTCTGAAACTGAGGAGGCCTTTGGCAGGAATCGTAATGGCCGTGGGTTTCCCTTAAAGTCGCTCGGTAGGAATCGCCAGACTCCGGCCAGGCTCCGTGCAAGAAACCAGGATAAGAGGTAAGGAACGAAAAAGGGAGCATCGTCAGGCCAGGTTTTATTCACGCCGTGCTCGAATGTCACATCGCGACAGCCAAAGATGAACGCTTGATGGCGCGACTATCGATTGGAATTAGCCATGTTGTTTCAAAAAGACAAAGACGAAGACGGTTTATATCTTCAGGGGAGAACATACCAGTAAGCTTTGAGCGACGAGCTCCTTCTCGAATCGATGATACTGTGTTTTGAGAACCAACCCTTGCGGGTCGTATTGACTTTGTATGTCAAGAAGACATTGAATCTCGTCGTGCAAATGGTCAACTAGCGGCTTCCCAAATCGATTAACTAGGGCTTTGAGCTCCCTTCCGCTATAACTGCCGGGATTGGTGCTGATGATGTATTTCTGGAAGTCCTCCATCGTAGTCTCAAAGACACGGTGCTGCTCCAGATTTTTCGACATGATCCCCTTCTGACCCAATGCCTCCTCGACTCCGGAAAAGAACACCTCTTCTTCAGTATGATGGTGGTGATGAATACTCTCAATCCAAATCTGGCAGAAAGTGAGGAAGTCTCGGATGTCTGAGGGGCTGGCCACTCCCTCAGCTTGCAGATAAATGGCGTTCAATCCACGAATGTAGATGTTGTGCGAAACCGCCATTTCATTCGCCGCAAAGATGCCATCCACCTGCCAAGCTGCTGTCAGGACAGCTTTCAAGCGTAAACAGAGGGTGGTTCTCGCTTACATTGCCCTTTGTGAACTTGGGGCTGGGAACCAACTGGAATGGCCCGTCAGCCCAGTTACGCTTCTCCATTGCTGCAAGGATATCTGTTGAATCAAACCAAACTACCTACCAAGGCACATATATATAGACTCCGAAAGACAAGCGCTCCCTCAACGATGATAATTAGGGTTCCAAGCCAGCGTTCTCCACTTGGAAGAAGAAAGGAGAGGCCAAGCATTACGGCTTCCACTTTGGTGCATCCTGTCCATCCTGCCCTAAAGAGGCAGCAAACAGCGAGATTGGTGATCAGGTTGAAGCTATTATTCAGAATGGATAATTCTTTAGTTCGGTCTAGAAAGTCGGCCGCTAGCGCGAGATCTGATCGCAGCATCATCAGCCAACCAGACGACAACCTCGCGCTACCAGGTCTAGGCTCTAGCTTTAAAAGGTGTGAGTATTTTACATCTGCCCTCGTGATCAATGATCATCGTAATAAGAAGTTAGATGTGAACACCCAGGCCATGCTTTGTAATAGTCTAGGTGCCTCTTGCAGCTGAGTGTGGATCTGGTTCATTCATTTAGGTATAGTTGTACTGACAGGTGCGCTGTACTCTGAGAAAGGAGTAGATTGAACATCTACTTCTACGAGTAATATAGTAGAAATCTCATGTTCGCTAATGTAGCCAATTAAAATGGAAGGAAAGTGGCGCCTTTTTATTTCGGAAATCTCAACATATAAGAAAAGGAGTTTAAATAGGTAGAGAGAGAAAAAGAGAAAAGACCGGCAGAAGGCTAGCGACGCTTCTCGTCACCGCCAAACTCAAGGTAAGCGCTCTTATGCGATGGATCATCCGTCTGCATAGCCGATGAGTAGTCCCGCTCGCCGGCAAAGCCGAGTTTTTGATCCTGGTGTTCATATGAAGGTGCCCGGAAAGGATCTTTGTGCATATCCTCGCCTGGAACGTGTGTAGCGGCAGCTCTATTGTTCCCACTATGCTCACGTGTACCGGTACTGGGATCGAACCAGGAGGAGGAGGCGGCAGGAGCGCCATGCAGGTTAACTCCTCCAGCCATCATCGTGTTGGGAGGGTCAATGGCTTCAGTGGGACCAGCGACAACGCCTGCTTGGCCGCCACCGTTACCTCGGGCGCGAGTGCGTTTGCAGCAGATAGTCAGTGCGCGAGCGGAACCCATCAACACGAGCAAAAGCCACAGGAAAACGATGAGGGCAGATAGTTTGGCCTCCGTTTCAATGGCGTCTTGCAGCTTGCTGGTCACTTCGTTCACCACCTCGGTGATTTGGTTTGAGGTCGTCGAGCCAGGGTCAGATAAGAAGCTGTCACCCGAGTTGATGCTGGCAGCAGCTCCGACTGAGAAGGTGTTGTTTGGAAGTTGTGGCATGCTTATATGGGCATGGTCAGAAACCCACGTCAGTCCCCTTTGGACACTTTGAACCTTTAGTTCAACGACGCAGTCGAAAATGCCGGACACTGCGCCATACAAGATCGTGCCGCCGAATGTCTGGTTGATAACATCATTGGACTTGTCGATGAAGGTATTGAGGGTGTTATTCAATGCAGTCGTACTGATGTTCACCCACCCGAAGAGATCATTGTTGAGTGCCGTGTTGGTCGAATTTATAACACGGTTCGTGTCGAGGGCCCATTGTTCAGAAGCGTTGTTTAAAGAATCAATTACTGCATCAGCGAATTGAGTGACCTGAGCTGTAAGTTCTGGTACCTCTCGCTCGACAGCTTTGAGGATCAAATACTGGCAAAGGCAGGAGAAGAGACCGGCTAGGCCTAAACTCAGTAGCACAAGAGCAGGGACTGAAGTTGCATAGGCCACGATCCAGCGCACCAAGACCTGATTACGACTGTTGTTGAAGCGTGAAGCAATCTTCATACCCAGAGACGATGTATGCGGACGAGAAACCAGATAGACAACATCAAGTGAATCATGAACCGTCCCAACCAACTTGGCACGTTCTTTTGCTTTATTCCAGCTGCGGATCTCCATGTAGGCCATCGGCAAGCAAGCAAGCACGGCTATAACAATGAGAAGTGCTATAGCGACTTTCCGCGCTTCAACGATGATATCGGCGGTCTTTTGGAAGAATTCATTGATCCCATCATCCTCACCGCAGAGGGACAGGGACTTCTTGTCAGGAACTGGGAAGGCAGAGCTGTCGAAGGAATAGTTGCCGAGATTTTCCTTGATGAGCTTTTTGATCTCCTCAAATGGAAACTCAATAGCAGTGGTGGTAAGGTTTTGGACCTGGGCGAACGTTGGAATAGTCGAGTTCACCTTGTTGATGCCGTCGTTTATAGAGGAAGGAAGTGTTAAGTGGTCTAATTCGTTGATTTCACTTGAGAAATTGAGTGTGGGCACGTTGGGAAGGTCGCTGCATAGACTTTTCGTGAAAACGCTGTTGCACTTGCTTTTGATGCCGTTGAGCGCATTGCTAAGATCATTCAGGCCATCTTCCGCAGTCGATACGGCAGAGGAAAGATCGTCCCCGATGCTGGGTAGCTCTTTGCTAAGCCAGTTGGTCACGTCCTGAGCGACACTTAGGCCAGCCTCAGCGGCTCCTCTGGCCACCAAGGTAAACAGACACAAATAGACCTGAGTGAGGAAATTAATGTAGAAGACAACGAGATTTTCCACGCCGGTGACCATCAGGATTAAGATATCAACCAGGCCATTGACGGCGCTTGTGACCCCGTCTGCTGTGAGCTCGTTGACTCCCTGAGCCATGTAGTGTGGCATGGAGGCCATGGCACTTCCCATAGACTGGACGGAATTGCAGGCAGACAGAGCCTGTGCCTGTGCGTTGTTCATGTCGCCTTGCAGAGATGCGACAGCCAGTAGGACACGGATAAGAACGAGCAAAATAAGGACGGTCCACCGGTTAATCCAAATTTGTGATAGGCGTGCCTTGAGACCCAAATATGGCGTGGGCTTGTCGGGGTCGGTGTACGGCGGAGGAGCATCGTTGCCATCGTGAGCGCCATATGGCGGGAGCATAGGAAATATTGTTCGACCAAACAACCTCATGGTGTATGATGTCGAGCGCAGCAAAGAAGCGGCCAGCGCTTAGGGATAGACGGTATTAGATAGGTAGGACGTGGTGTCTGACTGAGGACCACTCCAAACAACAAATATTGCTATTTGCGTGAGAAGTAGACCGCAAAGAAAGACTGGGTGTTATAGATAGAGAGTATGGGTTTCAGGTTGAAGCGAGTATGCAGTAAACAAAACATGGATTATAAAGGAAAGAAATATTATAAAATAAAAAGAAGCGACAAGCAGTCATAAAAGTGGAAGAAAGCAATTAGTACACTGTGAGTCAGTGCTATTGTAAGGTATAGACAGAGGAGGGAATAGGAAGATTCAATAGGGCATGCATGACAAAGAGAACGGTAACAATTGATTGACACAATAGAAAAGGGTGATTCAGATTCGGAATTTTCTATTGTTCGGATTGAATCATTGACGGGATGCCGCAGTGTTTTAAAGTCCCCTATTGAAAGCGACGCCCACTGCAACTGATCTGACTCCATATTGGATGCAATGATGCAGACAGCCAGTCGTTGTCGAAATTCCACATACTCTAAAACAAATCGTGCTATAAACTGCCAAAGGTTAAGCTTTTTGTATTTAGCAGGCCATCTTCTTGATTTCGTTGGTTGTCTATTCATTCGCTGTATGGTGACTAACGGTAGTAGCATGTTTGCAAAGATGAGTTCTTACATAGCAACGGTCACAAAGGTATGAGTCTGTGAGCGCTAGGGATCTGAGACGTCGACATCGAGGCTCCCTAGCCAATCGACAGTTCCCCGCATCATCGATCTGAGCTCGGGGGTCGTAGTAGCTCTAAATAGTAACGGAGAGAGAAGCTAGTGGGAATGGTTGTGGACCGCGCATATTGCAATGTAACAAACATGAAGACAGTATCAGCCTTCACTTGAGGTGGTGGAATCAACCATCCTACAGCCGTGGCATCTCATCCAGATGTGTGTTGTCTCTCAAGACTGCATCTCATGTTATGACTCAACCAGCTCGCCTAGCAGTCAACTCTCTTGTTGAAGCTATAAGAAAAGACATGTGAGTCACCACACACTTGAAACGGTACTGTTTCAAGTTTCAGTCACACTAGACTAGCCAGTAACCGGTGTTTGGCGACTGTCTCTGGTTTGAGGACGTCGACGTGTTGAAGTTGGATTAAAATTCGAAGATGTGAATGCTAAGCCAGATCGGGACTAGCGCTGCTATTCTTAGCGGCCAATCAACGGGAGCGGATGCTATGTGGGGCATTTTAGCAGCGTGGAATCGGAGCGCTCGCAGCCAATCAATTAGCGGCCATTCATCGACCGTGAAACGCTTCAAGTAAACCAAGGGCCCAGTTACAGTGCTCACATCCGAAAAGATACATAACTCGAACCCAATGGGTATGTCTCTATTAACTTACGCTGCCAAACAAATAGTCAGGGTAAGAGGCTACCTAGTAAACAAACCGTTTCAGAGACCTGTCAATGGAATAAATAATTATGAAATATGACTTTCTATGGCATAGTGGTCGAAACACATCTATCCCATGGACACTAGTCAGGGACCTCGTGGTACAGTACATGTGCAGAAAATGCAAAAAGAGGAATGCGGCTACCACACATGTCGCATACTTGAGTGGTGAGGACCTCTTCTTCATCACTTTCTTCCCACATTTCCTCTCCGACTTGCGCAGCACCAGGCGCTGTGACCGAATCCTCTTGCACACAAAAGTCCTGACGGGAGATTTCAGCACCTTGCTCGCTCTTACTAGCAGCATCTGACCTCTGCTGCTTGAGCATTTTACCGATATCTCTCCCACTGCTCTGTTTTTCCTCGCCGGCACTTTCCACCATATTGGTGACTGCGACGTTTATCAAGCTCAGCTCCCCGAATGATTTATCCGGGTACAGCTTACGGAACACGGGGACAAGGCAATCATTTACCAATTTCTCTGCCAGAGCTTCAGCACTTTCGGATAGATTGAAAACGAAATTCGGCAGAGGGGTTGAGCGCGACGTTCTCCCGTTGGCGAAGCTATAGTCTCGCGAGCCATCTGCATTCTTGGGGGATCTGCGTCGAGTAGATAGACGGAGAGTGCGTGGATGAGCCATCCAGCGCAGATCCTCCTCTCCGTCGGTATCCTGATTTCCATCTATGAGATCAGTCCTCATTCTTTGGATTAAGCTGGTGGAGAGAAGATGAAGTTGCTTTTTAACATCTCCAAAATTCTCGATCCCTCTATATGAATCTTCAATACTTATTTGCTTGGGGAGAGCCCGAGCCTCCTGAACGTCAGAGTTATCCACGCCATTCAACAACTCCCATGTACGGAAGCCCACGTCTTTAGGAGAACCCGGACCTCCTAATATATCAAGCAATTTGGCAGGTCCCATGGCTGGAGAAAGACGAACATCCCGCACCTTGACTTGGTCCTTTTCATCTCGTTCCGTGTACGGTTTGAATTTCGCCTCGCGATGTAGTATGTATGCTCTAATTTTTTGGGCGGATTTGAATCCGATGCCAGGAATCTTGCCAACTTCATGGTCATCGATAAATCGATGGACATTACCATCCTCGCCGGAATTAGCATCGACATTGTACGGCGGAATGAGGGCTGTCTGGTTGTTGGGCTTATGCCTATTACCAACAAGCTTGGCTAAAAGCTTTGACGTGGAAATGCCAACGGTTGCGGTGTACCCACACTCGTTATCAAGACGAGCCCTGATATAATGTGCTAAATGAGACCCTAAGATAAGGCGTAACGTCAAAGTGCGCTGGGATGATGCAATATTTATATTGTCAAGCAGTGCATTACCCGCTAATTCGGGATAAGTTGGGCCGCAAAAGTTGGTTGCATCGAACTGGAAGCCCTTTATTGGATCTTGCTTGTCCAAGAAAAAGAATGAATAGGCCAAATCATGGAAATTGATAAGTGCCATGTTATAATCAATCATCTCAGTGGCATCGAGAAATACCTTTTCTGTCCAGTTAGGGACGCATATTCGTGTTGGAGCAGTAGAAAGGCCATACCTCATCGAAGCCCAGTCTCTCGGCCCTTTGCGTCCACAGGAAGCCTTTTAAAAATTCGTATAGACTTTTGGAGACATTGCGAAACTTGGTCAGATCCTCTCCAAGAATGATGACAACTTCAGGACATATCTGCTTGGCCTCTCTGATAAGTTGTAGCTTCCTCAGGCCCCTTCTTCGAGCCTCATAGTTGCAAGTAACGATGATCTGCTTCTGCTGCACAGCTAGTGGCAGAGACTTCAAGGCAGGATTTTCTGCCTCTAATACGCTTGCGTAAAAACAGTCATAATCCTGGAGTGTTATTAGCAACCATTATTTTATGTAAGACACAGTTGTGAGGTTTGCCGCTGACAAAGTGGATAATGACGCGGCTATCGTCGCGACGCAGCACTGCCATTCGCGCTAGGACAACTTCATTTGTTTAGCAGATGGCTGCAGTACGTAGTAGACTCCGTAAATCGCTGTCCCAGCACTAGTTGAGTCGCAAAGCGAAGCAAGATCGTTGCACTGTGACTGTCACGGTTTGCAACTTTGCATCAACACTTGGTCCATGTGGGCCGCGGCCCACGCTAGGCCCGATATGTATGTACTCGTGCCTGGCCGCCTCACGGCTGAGGGCTCAGGGCCTCAGGCACGCACCGAGCAACAGAGGCTTAAGTCAGAACATTCCTGTTGACGTATCTTTTGAAAGATGAAGCACGCTTATGCATGTTATGCGGTCGTCACGCCGGCCTGTAGCATTTCGGCGTGGTTTCACATACATATCGATTACCTAGTAAGCCCGTACTGTGCACCGTGGGTCCGTGGCAACTTGGCAAGATGCAGCGCCGTAATGTGACCAGATGGCAAAAGGCATAGTCGCTTCTAGTGTCTGGCGCTTGTTGCAGTTCGTAATGCTGTTGGGATAGATGATCGATCTAATACCTGCAATATAGGCTCAAGTTACTGTATCGGTGTATCCGATATCGATGTTGTCATCGATGTCGCCAGCCAATGAAAAGCCGGCATGACGCCAAGGACTTCTCACGCTAGTACCAATCAAGTTAAGTTTGGGACGCGGATATAATTAGCATTTACTATTTAGCATTGCTATTTTCAATTTTGCACTAATTTAGTCCTGGAGGCGCTCGCACGTGCCGATCATTGGACAAAGATACGGAGTACGTAGCTACGTTCTCCGTATTAGTACTCCGTAGTTACTACGTAGTATAATAAACTATCAAACTTGTTAAATAATTGGATACCTGGCAAAAAGATAAGGAACGACCGTCATTATGGCAGGATGGCCGAGTGGGTTAGTGTTCCCATGTTCCATGATTAACAGCAATAATATACTAATTCCATTTCAGTTAAGGCGATAGACTCGTTCGTGACCCCTTTCTGGATCTCTCTACCTGCCGTCCACTAACCCTCTTTAGGAATTCCTCCGCTTGGAATATCTATTTACCTCGTGTAGCGTCGGTTCAAATCCGGCTCCTGTCGTTTCTCTTTTTTTCCTTTTTTAACTCTCTTGTTTAAATATCGTACTAACATGAAACAGCATTGATTTATTTCTCTTATTCTTATTCTTTTTTCTTCTACTCCCTTGTCTAGTCCACTTTTATATATACGTAGTATTAGTTTTCTACTGTATGTATATGTCGTAAACCGATGCTTGGCAAGCGTCTAGATCAAGTAAACTTGTAACTAAACGACGGTTCGTGTAGTTATTCTGA